>JAKSZP010013246.1:0-193924 GCA_022478985.1 Massospora cicadina
AACACAACAGCGTCTGGCCTGATGAGCGACAGGAATCCCCCAAGGTCATCCCATATAGGGATAGGACCATTTGGTTGGGAACAGGTTTGGGGCGGCCAACCCACCCATGCTTAGTCATTTACCTGTTCGTTCAGCCAAAAGTAGCACATCGGGCACAACACCTGAATTACTATCAGAAGGCTTCAAACCCTTGTTGATGGCACCCGATATTTGTTCTACTGGTTTAGGAGTCAAATTGGAACCATCAGGTGATCTGGCCAATATCTCATTCTTCATGCTTTTACAGCCATTCAAATTCTGACCATCAGCCAAATTGCCACCCAAATTAGATCTGACTGATTTCAGTTTGATAATCTCAGTACAGATTTCACTAATTCCCTGCAACAGTTCTTCCAAGGTGGGTGAGGGAATTGGAGGTGGGACATGGAGCAGACGGGCTGTCACCCATTGCTCATCAACTACGTGAGCAAGATCGCCCTGGGTGATGAGGGGTATCGCCATCCTCTTTGGTGTCTTTTTATTTGGGAATGGAAAGATAGCCCAAATAAGAGCCAAAGGACATCCTGAGACTTACAGAGGGATTTCCCAAAGTGCAACCTTTAAAAGGTGTGCCATCATTCCAAACCTCAGTTCAGAATTTTGCAGCTTCTCTTGGCCATTTTGGCAACATGTCTTATCTGAGCGTTGGGTATGACAAGGTTTTGTCACAAAAATAAAAACATTTAGGCTTCTGGGGTATTGACCTTCCCAAGTTGCTCTGTTTTTTTCTTGTCTCGCTTGCTATACCAGAGAAATGCTGGGAACACCTTGCTCAATTTTATTAAGTTAAACAAAAATAAAGGTTACTTGAGGATTTGCATCCTTGCTTACCTGCTGTTCTATTCTGTATATAAGATTTCCCCAAATTTTAAGAGTTAAAGATGGGTGGGTATCATTAAACCCTACCAGCTTACCTCAGTGGTCCAACTTGGCTGTAAAACCTATTTTTGCATCAATTTACTACCTGAAAATTCAGGCATCTGGCAAACAAAATCTGTGTGTTTCTGTTTGTTACAAAACCTAATGTTTATAATACTTTATAAGCATATAAAGCTCTAAATTTTGGTTATTAAGATTAAGATTTTATAAATATTCTTTGTTTATAAATAATTCTGCTTATACCATACTATCTTATATTTCATTATAGGTTTTATTTTATATATTACTAGATTTCACTTGCAGCTTTTCTAAACAATGAAAGTTTATTACATAAACTACTAAAATTAGTCTTTATAGGTTTATAAACTTTTTTATTATCCAATTGGAGTAGGCAACCAGGGGATGGGCACTACCAATATGAATTATATGAAATGTGAGAGGGAAGAAGGTAAAGTAAGAGTGAGATTTAGGCACTCCAGAGTAGAAGAGCTGCCCCTGTTGCAATCTGGTACCACCAGGTGTAATGGGGTTGGATACCCTATTCCAAGGGGGCTTCCCCTATGATGGAGCAAATGTGAATGAAGGGTCCACATGTAGAAACCAGACTGGGAACCAAGACAAAACAAGTCTCTGTTGCTTTGGCTTCATGTATCTATATATTCAGGCTTGAAAATGTAACAGTAGGTGTAGGTGAAACCTGCTGATTGTCCTACGGATGGTTGGCACAGTTCCCCTGAAGGCATCCAGCGCTTTTATGTGGATTGTCCACAGTGCAATGGCAACTATAAGGGAGTGGAGCGTGAGTGGTATTGAGGATTCAAGTTGGAGTGTAAGGAGGCTTCTGGAGATAGACAGCTCCTAATTGTTGTGGGTTTTAAGAAGATGTGCAAATTTATGCTATATGGCTCTAGATGGCAGGCATGCTTCAAGGTGGTGGTATAGGGTGCCATCCCCTTCACACACCGCATATGTTGCAGGGAGAGAGTTAAAGCGGTCTGCTGTCCTGTAGGTTCTTCTGAGGCAGCACCAGGTGTTTATTCTTAACCTTGGCTAGAGAAGTGGGTGATGTGCAAGCCCTTATATTGCCTTCTGTGTCATGAGGCCATAGGGGATATCTAAGACATTCAGGTGTCAATTCTTGCAGTGGTTGGGGCTATGTCTTGTGTGTCCCTCTGGGGGTGGTTGTTTGGTTTCCTTAGCTTGAAGCAAGCTCTGGGCCTTCCCCCTCCCTGACTAGTACCTGTAATAGTGACTGTCCATCCTATGTGCCAGATGGTGTTATGGAGGCATTTGAAGTGAGTGGGGTTCCATATGGGCCCACTGCCCTGGCACAGTTTGCAAGGTATGTGAGCAGGCTGGATGGGTTGTGGGGGTTGGATATTTGTGCACCTGTGAAAAGTTGGCCCTCGTCGCTCTAGACCAGTTTTGTTGTGGAAGGTCTGGGGCTAGGACTTCTTCTATCCAGGTGCCCAATATGTGGTTGGCATGGTATGAAAAGTTTATTAGGCCTATGCCACCGCTATAGTGTGGCCAAAATAGTGTTTCCACTCATACAGGTAGTTGGTATACAGGCCACAACCATCCTTGGATTAGTGCATGGACTGAGGATATAAATGAAGGTGAGAAGGAAAATGGGTGGTCAGGGAACCACATCATTGAAAGGATGAGTGAATAGGCAACCTTTACTCTCCCCATTAGTCCTTAGGGATCTTCCCTTAAGGGAGGCATCAAAATTGAAAATCCACTGTAGTAGGTTTTTCTCAATTGTCTCATTGGCATACCCCCGTTTCCAATAATATCCCAAGGTGACGGACAGATGTAAGTCCTGGGGAACATCCTCTGAGCATTGATTGGGCCATTTTCCCATCCCCAAGCAAGAAGGTACCAAAGAGGATGGCCATACCCCTCATTACTCAGGGCAATCTCGCTCACATGGTAGATGAGCGCTGGGTAACAGCCCTTCTGCTTTGGATCCCACCTCCAGTTCTCACACTCTCCTCAGAAGAACTGCTATGAGGAATAGGTGAAATATGTGCCAAGATCACCAAAATGAAATCAATCACAACTAATTTGAGCGGCAACCAGCCCAACGCTCAGATTTCAAATGGTCAAAAAGGTAAGAAGACTGATCTATCAGCTGGAATGCCTGACAGTTGCAATTTGGTCAACATGACTATCAGAAAAATCCCCCCTCCCAAATCCATTAGGCATCACCCCCAATGGGCAGGTAATAGCATCAGATACCATTGACAAGGTTTTGGACCTTCCTTCTGGCAAATCAGGTGTTGTTCCTGATGCAATGCCACTGACTGAATGAATGGCCCAGTGACCAAGCATGGGTGGGTAAGGCGTCCTGAACCTGTTCCCAACCAAATGGGCCCACCCCTATGTGGGGTGGCCTTGGGGGATTCTCTCCACTCGTTGGGCCAAACGCTGTTATGCCAACCATCAGAAACGTAGCTGAGCCTTGGTTTGGATGTTTGAGGTCGAACTGACAGTGACTTAACCACCGCCAAATTTTTTGATGTCAGTTCCCAGGGAACTAACCTGCCCATTCCCAAATAATTCGCTGGTTAGGTCAAACTTGTGGGACCCAATCCTGGCTTGGCTTCCCTCCAAATTGATGACTATTTAATCAAGTCAAATCGCACTGAAAAATTTGTTGGTCAATTTTTTTTCTTAAATTTTCCATTAAAAAAACTTTCCCCAAAATTTAGTTTTTATATGTTGAAAGTTAAGCCGCCTTATCCACTGATGCTCTTGTACCCCTCAGGGTTAACGGCCATGTGCGTCTGGTACTTTATCTTGTTCCTATACAAAATTCTGGCTCACCAGCAGATATTGGTGGAACTCCTTTCCAGTTACATATTCGTTGCATCAGCAGCAGTGCCTTGGGCATTCTGGCTTGCTGTTCGGGTGCTCTGGCACTCTGGCTGGCAGATAAGTCTAATTCTTACTTGCTGTTCGCCTGACAACAGGGTTGGTTGTAGGAGGTGATGCAAAGGGTAGGATAATTGAGTTCTTTTTTTGTGAGAACCTATGGGGTTCAGGTGTCATGGTCCAGTGTTAGTGTACTTGCCTAAAAGGATTATTTCTTTTTCTTTTTGTTATGCGATGTGTTGATCACAATGGAACTCTCTTCCAGGGTGCGTTCCAGCTGCTGAGAATCATTGTTGCTAGCTATTCTGCCACGCAGTCATCTGCAAAAGCTATTATCTTGACTATTAATTAGCTTTGTGTAGTGATGCCTGTGAGATGTGAGCCAGTGACGTGAAGGAGTGGATCAATGCTGAAGTTGTACAACAGTGAACTGAGGGGGTCCTCTTGCTTGAGTCCTCTATGTGGTGTGATTGTGTCAGTCAGAAAGCCAGGGCTGCAGACAGCCATGGATGCGGACTATTTTAGGAGCATTTTCAAGTCTATGAATCTGGGTGGTAATTTAAATGCGCTTAGGAATTCCTTCAAATACAGCCAACTAACGTGGTCATATTCCTTCTCCTGGTCTAGGAATACCAGGGCTCCAGTTGCTCAGGACTGGCAGATGTTAGTAACGGAGTGTATATTAACACAGAATGATTGTGTCATGGAAACAGCAGAAGAAGTTTAAACTGGCCTGCCAGTCAGGATGTGTGAGCATCCAGAAAGCAAGCCAGAATGCCAGAGGCATTGACAACCTTATGACTTGATATGGGGCTAGGAAATAGGATACCATGAAATGGTGGCAGAATATCAGGGTTAGGATTAGCCCGATGGCAAATCATACTGAATATACTTCTGACCCAGGGGTTCTAGTAACAAGGAGGGAAACTACTGCGATAGTATCTGTGAGATTCGCGTTTGTTAAAATCATTTCGTCAGGGGTGGTGGGGAGGCGGATTTTCTCTTGCAGTTGGCGGAAATAGGCCATAAAATCCCTACACATTGTTGCCGGAAGGTTGTGAGAACTGGGTTGTAGAGCCAAAAATTTTGAACTTGTTGAGCCCAATCAGCGATGGAAGGAACCATAGTCACCAAGAGAATCGGTAAGGCCCACCCAGAGTGCAGAGTGGCAGACCACCAGGAAAATGCCATCTGGGATGTGATTCTTTAAGAAAAAAGGGGTAAAAATTTGGGTTTTTTAGTAATTTTTATTTGGGAAATAAAGTAAGAAAAATTGACCAACAATCTTCTCAGTGCCTTGCAACTGATTTAATAGTGGTTGATTGGTAAAAGCATAATCAGGATCCACAAATTTGGTCTAACCGGCGATTTGGTTGGTAGAGGGAGGGTTTATTCTTTAGGAACCATCATTGCAAAATTTGGCGGCGGGCTGAGTCTCTGTTAGTTCAACCTCAAACGTCTCTACTGGGGGTCAATTACGTTTCTGACAGTTAGCATGACAGCGTTTGGCCCAACGAGTGACGGAATCCCCCAAGGCCATCCAATGTAGGGATGAGACCATTTGGTTGGGAACGGGTTTGGGATGGCCAACCAACCACACTCAGTTAATTAACCATTCGTTTGGTCAATAGAAACCCATTGGGCGCAATGCTCAAATTACTATCAGAGGGTTTTGGACTCTCATCAATGGCGCCCGATATTTGTTCTAGTGATTTTGGGGTCAAATTGGAACCATTGGGCGATCCAGCCAATGTTTCATTCTTCATGCTTTTACAGCCATTTGAATTTTGGCCATCAGCCCGATTGTCACCTGAATTAGATCTGACCAATTTCAGTTTGATAATCTTGGCACAGATTTCACTGATTTCCCACAGCAATTCTGCCAAGGTGAGTGAGAGAATTGGGGGTGGGATCTGAAGTGGACGGGCTGTCACCCATCTCTTGTCAACTACGTGGGCAAGATCGCCCTAGGTGATGAGGGGTACCGCCATCCTCTTTGGTGTTTTCTTTTTTAGGAACGGAAAGATAGCTCGATTGAGAGCCAAAGGGCACTCCCAAGACTTATATTACCCTTTCCTTTTTCCAAAGGGACAGCCCCCCACCAGGAAACTGCACCAGAGCCACGTTCTTATGCATTTTGGGTAACTTGATAGCCATAATTGTTGTGGCCTTCTGCAGCAAGCGGGGAGCCTCATGGTGGGATGTGTGGAAAGCGTCAACCAGCTCCATATAAAACACGCAATTGCACGCCTTGACCCAGCTGTTTTTGTAAGCTGGTTATTCTTTCCAGGCCACCAGGTATTGGACTGATCGTCATGACATCTGAGATGCCAGGATGGCCTCCACTTCAGCTTCTTCCTCATTGTTGATGACAATTGGTTCTGGGTCCATGGGAATCTTACCCTTGAAGGGTGACAGCTGGGATACATGGAAAACTGGGTATTGCTTCCAATGCGCAGGAAGCTTCAACTGAAACGCCCCATTACCCAATACCTCCTCCACTAAGTGGGGACCTGAATGGTTGCTGGCGAATTTGTGGGAAGGTGTTTGGATTCGCAAATGGTGGATATTGAGCATGACGTAAGAACTCACCTTAAAGTCATGACCTGGGAGGCACTTTCAATCCACAATTTGCTTATAGTCATTGATGGCTTTACTGAGGTGTTCCCGCACTAAAGCTTGAGTCAATTGAATATGGCCAGCATGATCCGCGGCAGCTTGCACTTCTGGCCGCAAGCATGCTCTGACTGAGAATGATGGGTTATAACCCAACATTGCTTTATATGGTGAAAAACTTGTGGAAGCGTGAGTCCCATTATATATGCAAATTGGGCAAGAGGCAGGTCATCGCCCAGGTATCTTGCGTGGCTACTGCATAACAACGCAGGTACTGTTTGAGAACTTGGTTAACCCGCTTGGTCTAGCTGTCAGACTGGGGATGATATGCTGTGGATTGACAGGGGTTATTTTAAGGATCGACAAGAGTTCACTCCAAAACCAGGCAGTAAACTGGGTACCCCTGTCACTAACAATTTCCTGGGGAATACTGAACATTAAAAACACATGGCGAATGAATAGACGCGCCATTTCTTCCAACGTAATTGCAGAAGTACAAGGAATAAACAGGGAAAATTTGGTAAAGCGATCTACCACCACCATTACTGCTGTGAACCCATTGGAGCAGGGGAGTTTGACAATGAAATCTATGGACACCGAGGTCTATGGCCTTTCCGCCTGTTGTAAAGGGTGCAGAAGGCCATTTTTTCTGGAACAATCCAACTTAGCCCTAGCACAAGTAACACAATCGGCGATCCAAGTCAGAACCTCTTTGGTCAGTCCTGCCCAATTAAAGGTTCACTTGATCAGGTCAATACATTTCTTGTTACTGGGGTGTCCAACCGTGGGGGGATCATGGTGTATGCAGAATATGTTCAGGCGGAAGGAGGGAGGAACCCAAACATGAGAATGAAAGTAAATGAGACCTTCTTCTATAGAATATAGGGAGTGTTTGGGACTCGAGTGAGTCAAGTGTTTAATCAACTTCATGCCTAAGGGCAGGCCATTTGACTGGCTAACACCTGGGCTAGTAATGGATCATCGGGTGACAACGCAGCAGAGGAAACAATGGAGGGAGCGATCAATAAGATTAAAGTGGCAGGAATCACAGTAACGATATTCTCTTCCTCAGGCTCTGAGGGGCAGTGAGCGGGACTACAGCTTAGGAAATTGGGAAGAACATTTAGCGCACCCTTGATGAATTCATATTTGAGGTTAAAACTGCACAGGTCCCATTAGGTTCAGGCTAGCCAGTATGCCAATTTTTGGGGCTTACAAAAATACAAGAGAGCTTGGTGACCTGTGTTAACTGTTAACTCATGACGAGCGCCTTGCAACAGGTACTGCCAATGAGTTAATGCTCATGCAACAGCGGCCAGTTCCTTGTCATATTTGGCCCAGGACTGCTCCATAGCAGTGAATTTTTAGGAGAGATAGTGACTGGATGTTCGAGGCCATTGTGGTCCTGAAGCAGCACCGCGCCCACAGCTACCGATGAAGCATCATATGCAATAATATACGGTTTGGTGGGATTGGCATGTTTCAAAATGGGAGGAGACATGAACACTTCCTTAATCGATTTGAACAACTGCTGGCATTTGGGGTCCAACAAAATGGTACGTTTTTCCCTGTGAGGGGGTGTAGCGGAGCGGCCAACTGGGAAAGTGCGGGAGAAAATTTCTTTAGGAAAATGATAGTATCCAAGAAACTTTAGAGCTGCTTCTGTGTAGTAGGGGTTGGCCATTCTCAGATTGCATCTAATTTGTTGGGGGGATGGCAACACCTTCTTTAAGTACCAGGTTTCTGAGAAATGTAACCTCTTACTTATAAAACTTGCACTTGGAAGCTTTGAGGAACATGCCTGCTTTATGCAAGGCAACCACCCTTGCTTCTAAGTTGATAGCATGTTGTTTAGGAGTTGGGAAATGGACTAGGATATCATTGATATAAGCAATAATGCAGGAGAAACGGAGATCCCCTAATGAATTGTCAATCATTTGTTGAAACATAGTGGGAGCATTTTTCAACCCGAAGGGCATTACACAAAATTGAAAAATGCCTCGCCTTGTTCAAATTGCGGTCAGCCATTCTTGTCCTTCCATTACTCAAATCTGGTTAAAAGCATTCACCAGATCGAGTTTCAAGAACACTCGGGATTTGGCAATTGCCTGACTGATTGTCTGCTCCAGGGGCAATGGGTAGGGATCTGTAACTGTTATTTTGTTCAGGTGACCATAATCCATGCAAGGTCAGAGCGATCCATCCAATTTTCTTGCAAAGATGATAGGGGAGGCGACGGGTGAAGTTTCTTTAAACGACCAACCTTTTTTTAAGATATCGTCCAACCAGGTAATGAGTGCAACTTCTTCTTCGACCATATGGGGATACAACGGGCAATTGATGTTCACCAACTCCATGGTTGTCCAAAATTCACAATTGTACCTAGTATGTTTTGGAAAATGATCCGCCTTTTCCATGTCAAAAATTCTGCGATATGGCATTAAATTTTTGCGAAACTTGGCCAGAATGCCCGCAGAAGTAACTAGGGTGGTGATAGAGCTGGTTCCTTGGATTTTCTCAAGGGTGTTGATCAGAGGGAACTCTCACTACAACTCGTCATTAGCAAATGACAATGTATTTAATTCCAAATGAATCCTTACATGTTGTCAGCGCCACCATCCCACCCCCAAGATCACTGGAAATACCAGGTTTGGCATGGCAAAAAAATGATTGCAGAAGTTATATTGGTGAATTGAGAAGTATATTGGTCAGCGAACAATATATGAAGACTGATAAGCAGAGGAGGCCACCATTACTGAGGAGCCTGCATTCATATCTAGTTTCAATTGTTGTGCCAACTCAACACTCATGAAGTTCCCCGCTGCTCTGGTATCCACCAGAGCTTCGAAGGAGACATGGTGGGAACCAATACTAATTCTTATGGGTACAAGAAAATAAGCGGAATTTTGTTTATTGGAAGATATGACTGACTCATGGGCGACTGAAGAAACGATAGGTGGGTCAGGAACAGGGTCAGGATTCTTAGCTGGGGCGAAAATTGGAAGGACCAGGGCTGGGCAAATTGTTTCCTTTATCTGGGCTTGAACAGAATTGTTAAAAGTTATCTCTGGGAATGCTAACTCGGACTCAGGAGTTCCAGCAGGGTTGGAATCCATGTCCGCTACTATTTTAGTGTCAGGCACGTCATCTGCACCATAGTTAGGAAAACCTATCATAAAGTTCCCTTTCTGATATGAGGAAATTTGGCGAGGAAAAGCTTTGATAGTAGGTGCGGTGACACCTATTTGATCTATTGATCCTTGGGTGGTAGACCAAACCACATGGTGAGCGAATACAGAATCCAAACTTGCTCTAAAGACTTTCTGAAGCATGTCAATAGTTATTACAACGCGGGAGCCAACTCACAAAAGGTAGAAATCAAAGAAGCCAAACTAGGGGCTTCAGACATGGCAAAGAGCACTTTAAATAAATGGTCTGATTTGGACAAAAGGGGGTTCAAGGCGGCCGATACAACAGCCATCAGGGAGGCAGGGACTCCTTTTTGTGTGGAAGAACACAAAAGACTTCTTACCCAGTGACAAGCCTCACCGTCCACAGCATTTAACAATGCAAGACCTTGTTGGGCCTGAGATATCGCAGAAGCATTATTGAGTGCGATTGTTGTGCGCATTTGTACTTTGGTGAGTGCGTTCAGAACCTGATTGGCGATTTCTTGGGAAGGGATACTCAATATTTTCCCCAGACCGGAGGAAATAGGAGGAGATGCGATCTTCACCTCTTGGGTAGCTTGAAGGAGTTTTCCTAAAATAGAGCAGTTGCTTCTCCCAAAGTCAGAGAGTGACCAAATAAGCAACAAACAGCATACAACTGATTGCACGTTCATCTGGTAGAGAGTAACCACTGCGGCGCCAATTTTGAAAATCAAGGTGGAAGTGGTTGGAAGTAATGGTTGGTCATTTATGTCATGGAAATGGCAGAAGAAGTTTAGACCAGCCTGCCAGTTGGTATGTGTGTGAATCCAGAAAGCAAGCCAGAATGCCAGAGGCATTGTCAACTGTACGACTTGATATGGGGCCAGGAAATAGGATACCACGAAATGGTGGCGGAATATCAGGGTTAGGATTAGCCTGACGGCAAACCATACTGAATAGACTTCTGACCCAGGGGTTCTAGTAACAAGGGGGGAAACTACTGCGATAGTATCTGAGATATTCGCGTTTGTTAAAATTATTTCATCAGGGGTGGTGGGGAGGCGGATTTTCTCTTGCAGTTGGCGGACATAGGGCCATAAAATCTTTACACATTGTTGCCAGAAGGTTGTGAGAACTGGGTTGTAGAGCCAAAAATTTTGAACTTGTTGAGCCCAATCAGCGATGGAAGGAACAATGGTCACCAAGAGAATTGGTAAGACCCACCCAGAGTGTGGAGTGGCGGACCACCAGGGAAATGCCATCCGGGATGTGATTCTTTAAGAAAAAAGGGGTAAAAATTTGGGTTTTTTTAGTAATTTTTATTTGGGAAATAAAGTAAGAAAAATCGACCAACAATCTTCTCAGTGCCTTGCAACTGATTAAATAGTGGTCAATTGGTAAAAGCATGGTCAGGATCCACAAATTTGGCCTAACCGGCGAATTGATTGGTAGAGGGAGGGTTTATTTTTTAGGAACCATCATTGCAAAATTTGGCGGCGGGCTGAGTCTCTGTCAGTTCAACCTCAAACATCTGGATTGGGGGTCAATTATGTTTCTGACAGTTAGCATGATGGCGTTTGGCCTGACAAGCGATGGGAATCCCCCAAGGCCATCCAATGTAGGGATGGGACCATTTGGTTGGGAACAGGTTTGGGACGGCCAACCTGCCCACAATCAGATGATTAACCATTTGTTCAGTCAATAGAAACCCATCGGGCGCAACACCTGAATTACTATTGGAGGGTTTTGGACTCTCATTGATGGTGCCCGGTATTTTTTCTACTGATTTTGGGGTCAAATTGGAACCATTGGGAGATCCAGCCAATGTTTCATTCTTCATGATTTTACAGCCATTTGAATTTTGGCCATCAGCCTGATTGCCGCCTGAATTAGATCTGACCAATTTCAGTTTGATAATCTTGGCACAGATTTCACTGATTCCCCACAGCAGTTCTGCTGAGGTGAGTGAGGGAATTGGGGGTGGGATCTGAAGCAGATGGGCTGTCACCCATCGCTCATCAACTACATGGGCGAGATCGCCCTAGGTGATGAGAGGTACCACCATCCTCTTCGGTGTTTTCTTACTTGAAAACAGAAAGATAGCTCGATTGAGAGCCAAAGGGCACTCCCTGAGACTTACAGATTGCCCTGGTATGAACACAAACTGATTGAGTGGCAGGATTTTGGAGGACATGTTGCCTACTCTGGTGGCTAAAGTTTTTTTACTAGTTTTTTATCAGTGTTAGAGAGTGCAATTTGATTACAGTTGGCCAGGTACAGTTTGTCACCCTTTTTAAACAGGGCTATGACATAGGAGGCCTGGCCACCAGGTAGGAGGTGGGTCTCCAGCAGGTATTGGGTTATTGATTCCAAAAGGAGGGGGCAATTTGTTTGAAGTATCTAAGAATTTGTAGGGTATCCCATCAGTTTAATGACTGAGTTCATCTCTATCGTTACATTCTGACCCAGATGTGGATTTTCCAAATCTGAGTTAAATCATTTAAAAAATGTTTTTGGCTCAATTATTCTGTGTGCTGGGTTATGCCTCTCCTGAGTTGTAGATTATGCTTGTGCAAACTAATCAGTGTCTCAGGTGAGGCCAATGAGGGGCGGCCTTTATAAGGCGTGCCTGCCCATTACAAAGTTCACTTAAGAATAGTTCACCATAGCTTAAAATTCCTGGGAAGCATTTTCATTTGCTCCCCCAGACGAGCTCTGGTCGGCGGGCCTTTTTATTATCCAAAATAAAAATAAAGATCACTTCAGGGTTAGCATACCTCACATACCTGTTGGTCTTTTTAGTATCCATTTCAAGGAGCTTTTGTGTGGTTGGGTTGGACCAACCACTATTCAACCCTTGCATAACCAATTCATAGTAGGCAAGGTTTGGCACTGTTGTTGCCCCAAACCTCTCCCTACTCAGTTAGGCTACTTTGGTTGCTTGTTGGTGTACCAAAGAATTATTTATCTATGTTGGTTGGAAACTGAGGATTTTTAAATTGTGACATTATTCTGAGGTCAAATGTGCGCTGCACGCCTCCAATCCCCAGTTTGGCCAACCTCAGTGGTCACTTGGTCCCAGTTGTCAAGGAACCAGCACTGGTGGGATCTTGTAACTGATGGCCAGCCCTAGATCTGAAGTGACAGTCAGTTGAAAATCTCAGTGGGGCCTCCCACTCACCAGGGATTCAGTTGGCACTGAGGTACCTGTCCCAGCAGGGCTCCCTCACCCACAGATGGTCCACCTGGAAAAGAAATTGCCGTCAAGCCACGCTGTACCACATGCCCCTCTTGCACTTCTGTTGGAGAAAGCGCCTTCCTGGTCAGGATGGGAAGGCCATCGCCAACAGGATTTTAGGAGGGGTGTGAAACACAGCCAAGTGCTGGGAGTGCATCCTCAGGCTGGGGCTGTCCAGCCGCGCTATCTGCACGCCCCTCTTGTGCTTCTTTTGGTGAAAACGACTTACCAGTCAGGATTGGAAGACCATTGCCAACGGGAGCCTGAGAGGGGGGGGCGCAACACAGTCATGTGCTGGGCGTGTTTCCTCCTGCAGGATGTGATGATTCTGGCAGCCCAGTCCCAATTTGCCAGAGCCATTTGCATTTTCCCTTGAGGGACTAAAGTTTATCTGGGCTAATTTTCATGGGGCTCAAGTTAACTTGCTCTAGGAAGCCCTCATCATAGCAGCCTTCCACTGTGGGGCTCCTCTTCGGTGAGGGGCCCTTCTCTAGTGGGTGGTAATGTAATTATTGAGTTCATCTCGATTGATACATTCCAACCTGGATTTCATTTCTAAATATGAGTTGAATCATTTAAGAATGTTTTTGCTCAGTCATTTTTGGCGTTGGGTTGTTCCTTGCCCAAGTTGTATATTAGGCTTGTGCAAGACTAATCAATGACTTTGGTGAGGCCCATGAGGGGCGGCCTTTAAAATGCGTGCCTACCCATTCCAATGTTCACTTCAGAATAGTTCACCATAGCTTAACATTCCTGGGGAGCATTGTCATCTACTCCCCAGACAAGCTCTGGTCAGCGGGCCTTTTTATTATCCAATATAAAAATAAAGGTCACTTCAGGGTTGGTATAACTCACATACCTGTTGGTCTTTTTAGTATCCAGTTCAAGGAGCTTTTGTGTGGTTGGGTTGGACCAACCACTATTCAACCCTTGCATAACCAACTCGTAGTAGGCAATGCTTGGTGCTATTGGTGCCTCAATTCTCTCTACTAAGTTTGGCTACTTTGGGTGCTTGTCAGTGCACCAAAGAATTATTTATTTATGATGGTCAGAAACTGGGGATTTTCCAATTGTGACAATCAGGCCCCAGACATTGCCTACATTGTACATTGTAGACTGTGTCCCAGAACTCTTCCTGTATGATTAATTGGATAGGTTGTAGTTCAGTGACATGCTTTGTATTCCAGTGGTGTGTATAAGATTTTTAATCCTTTGAGGATTAGTTGGAGTATTGCAGTATAATTCAATGTATTACTTTGTACTTCCACTTTAGCCTCTGCTGGATCAGTTGCCATGGTGTTGTCATCTTTATGGACCTGTATGCATGTGGGCTGATTGTCACAAAAGTGAAATTGGCAGAAAAAGTATGTTTAGCTGGTTTTGCCTTCTTTTATATACTTTAATTTTTCAAAACTTTGATTCTGTGCTGGTGTAAAAAGATGAGATTGTTTAGGCGGGAAGATTTACCACCCATTTACGCCCCCAATTGGGGCTGTAGCTGGACTTTGGGGTGTTGAGCTCAAGGTAGTCCAGTTCCACCAAGGAGCGCCTGATTGTGGCTGTGTCAGCGGTGTATTTACGCGAGGCAAGATGGTAAGTTTTATTTATTAATCTGACTTTGAAATTTTCCCAGGTTGCAATGGGATCTAATATGAATGTAGTTGTGAAATTGGTGTTTGAAGTCTCATTTTCAATACATTCAGATAATTCAGTCAATTTTATGTTCTCTGGGTGCATCTTTCTCCAGTTTGAGGTCTGTGTGGGGGTACAGGTTGGTGAAAGCTGCACCCAAATGAGTCAGTGGTTGGAAAAGTTTATCTTTTTATTTCAGAAGCTGGAGATGGTGAGTGGTGGAATTTTGGGTTAAGATGAAGTCTATGTAGCTCATTGAAATGAGCCTTCTCTCCAATACATTGGGTATGTCATGTGGGGGATAAGTGGCGACCTGGGAGGAGAGTATCATGTTAGCCAAGGGACGCCTTTACTGCACCGAAGTTAATATGCCCAGGGGCCATCCTCTGGGTTTAAGCCATCAGTCTGTTCTGGGGTTAGCCCAGCAGTTGAAGTCTCCAGTAGAATTGTGTCTGGTGGGAGGGTGAGTGTTAAGATGGTATCAAGGAATTTCTTCCTCTCAGCTGCGATGTGCAGTGCACAGATGAATGCTATCAAATTGTGTCAGCCTAGCATGAGATCATTGTTACCAGGACATGTCCATGTAGATAGGGGATTGAGTTAATAAAGTTTAATTTTTCATGATTATAGATGACCACCCCACAGTGGGACGTCCATACTGATTGGGATGGTGAGACCCTGGCTGACCTGGATACCTCTTCCCCCTGTAGACAGTAGGTTTCTTGGATGGTCAAGATATCTACAGGGGATTTCTGCAGTAAGTCCAGATTTATGGCTTGGGATGATTGAGCCCTGGCTCCCACAATGTTTAATGTCACTATGGACACTGAGGTGCCCACGGTGCCTCAGGAGCAGTTGAGTTGGCCGTCCAGCCCTAGCCCTTTGCACCATTTCTGGTATTAGCTTTAGGTGACTGGACCTGCCCAACTGTGTAGTTGTTTGATCCCTTACCCTTTGCCAATTTTGCATGGGTCTTGCCATTGAGTGGATTTGAATTATTTCTTCCGCTCATGTCTCATGGTGGACCAATGCAGTGTGCTGGTTGCTTTCTGTGGTTGCAGGGTTTGAACTTGTAGGTGTGTGTCCCGCCTGTTTGCCAATGGTGGATCTGGATTGTACAGCTAAATTCATTTGATTGGTGTCATGTGATGTTTCAGTCAAACTTTCATGGATTTTTCATCTTGGGTATTCTGATCTGATTGGTTGACTCAGTGAATTTCCTCCATGTCTTTCTAAATTTGGCCAGGGGTGATGGAGGAGCTGAGAGTGATGCTGCCATGGCCGCAGCCCATTTTCAGGCCTTCTGTGCCATTTTACGCTCTTTGGGTGGACTGGGTCTATGAGAATGTTCTGCTCATCCTCTCCCCAGATGAAGGCGTAATTGGTGTTGATACTTTAGCGAAATCTTAGCTGTCTTTTTCCATGGTGTTGTCACAGAAGTCTGGAGCTATTAGGCCCTCCTTCATGGGGCATGCGTGCACCTTGTGACCCAATGCGCTGCAGTGAATGCAGATTGGCGGTGCACTTTCTGGTGTGGTGTGGAATACCTTTGAGACACCCCCTTATAGAAAGTAAAACACTGCTGTGTGCAGGATCTTTGGAGGTCCTTGGCCACCTTGGGGAGCGGGTAGGTCACAGCTATGGCCTTACCTGTGCACTGGTTTGGTATCAGGTGAAACTGCTGCAGTCTAGATTGTTTTATCTCTCCATAGCTGGCAAGTCCAGCTTGGAGCTCCTTCTTGATTACTTTTCAGGGGAGGTTGTTTGGAAGTGAGTCAAAAGAGATGAACAAAGTTTTCACTTTTTCCATCTGGTACGCATGGTGCGCACAATTTGTTTGCCCTTGGGGAGGGCAATTTTGATTCAAACTTTTATGGAAGCATCTGCAGCTTCTTTAGTTTCAAATCCCATGTCAATCCAGCCATGGTGGATTGTATGGGCTGGTAATGTACACTGTGTGGGGAAATAGTGAGGCCTGTGCCTCGCCCACTTTTCTCCACAAGGTTGGAGAATTGACCCCTAGGTAGAGTCAGAACCCTGCTCTATCAGTGAGAGGGGTTGAGTATATTGGACCTCAAGGTATGTGTTTTGTTTGGTTGCGAATTTTACAAAACTAGATGGTGTATTGGTTTGTGGTTCTTAGTAGCACTGGTTCCCGGTCACCCCAGTGCGTTTCTTTCCCTTTGGCACACCATTCTGTGCGTTGCCAGATATGTCTTTTACCCAATTTAAATTTGTTTTATTAATATCGCCCATCTCCACTGTGTGATTATCAAATTTGCTGTTTGAATTGAATCTTTGTAACTAATGTGATCATTACAGAAAGAAAAGGTGTTTATAAAATTTAGTACATCATGTATTCCTTATATTAGAATAGGCACATATTTTCTAAAATATTAACAACAAAAAGTGACTATGATATTTTAACTATATAAACTTAATACTTTACTTTTTACTGGTTGTATCAGAAAATTATGTTTATTTCTACTGATATTGCACAATAATTTCTACACCACCAAGGAGTTATAAGCTGCAAAAGCTAGAAAACTCCTATTCATTTATAATCAAACTAAGATATCACCTAAATCTCTTCTTTTTTGATTAGTATAGTTTATATCTATTGATGAATATCTAGTACTATACTGAAACCTTTCTTTAATGTACTTTTTATTTTAATTTAAAATAAAGTCAATCTGTAAAAAAGTTGTAGAGAAATATACAGGAAGATGATATAGTATGCATAGAGATAACTACTGATATTGTCATCAATTAAAATTTTTAGAATTAGATAACTAAAATATAAAACCAAATAGATTTAAAACTTACTATTAAAAAAATTTTATATACAATAATACAGACTTTAATATTTCTATAAAGTATATTTAAATGACTTGTATCTGAACATCTGAGAATAGATATAGCTAAAATATATATTATTAGATTATATTAGTTAGCCTTTCAATAAAATTTATTCTAATTTATACATTAGATACTATACTTGCTCTAATAGTATATCCTTTTATTATAATTAGTAAAAAATATAACCTATATGATGTTTACCATAAAAAGTACCTTTCAGTCAAGTTAAAGATATGTTATATGACAAGTACATCATATTTTATATCAAATTTTTGAATATAATACAGTAAGTAAATAACAACTATAAGAAATGCTTATAGTAGCTTAATTAATTAGAATATCACATATAACCTCACCTATTACATTAAAGTAATATCAAAACACCAAAGCTTTTCAGATAAAGTATAAAATTCTCTAGTCTTAGATATATAACAAGAGAAGTTTAAGGCATGAATCTTTATTACTATATATCTATGGTCCTTTTTAGTATCATATAATTATAGATATATAGTCTCAGTTTGCTAATATATTAAGAAATTTGTAATGAATGGGGCTTTGTCATAATGGCAAATCTTCCAAACATTACATATAGAAAGGGGTTTGGTTAGTTAAATCCTGAGCTAAACAAGCTTTAGGGCTGATCATTTGGTGTTGGCTCAGCATAAGATGTGCCTCTCCAAAATAATTATTAGACTCAGATAAGCATAAATAATAGTATGGGACTCATTGCAAAGCCTTAAAATGTCAAGCCATTTCCATTCTGAACCCTGTTCATAATTCTATCCTTTTCTTTATTTATCAGCTCACTTGCCTTTTTTATATCATAAATAAAAACTAAAGGGGTTTTTCAAGAATTTATCTATTCAAACCTGTTAGTATTTTACCTCTGTTTTTTAAATTATAAGGTATTTCTTCAAGTTAAATTAGGCTCTAATAGATACCTCTGATATCCAGGTACATGCGTTAATAAATCAACGCCAGTTGTATGACAATTAAAAACTGGTTTATTTATAACATTATAATTTCAAAGTTAAGTATAGTCTTTATCCTGAGATCTTGGTACTCTTTGCCCTTATGGTGTGTTATTAACTCTAAGGTTGATTTTCTATAATTAAATTTACAAAAATATAGCATTTGAGTTAATTTATATACTCTTTAAGTGTGCAACACATCAATATGTTAAAATAGATATCTACTATAAGAAATTCATATGTATAAAAAATCTCTTTATATATTATATATAGGTTAGAATTAAATTAGCACACTTGTATTAAAATTTTTATTGAATCTATAGCCCTTATTGGACTAAATTTATATACTTTTACTTAAGCATTTTGTGATAAAGTTGCTAAAGGATAAAGATAGTATACTTGACATCACTTTTGAGCAATTTTGAAAAAAACAGTCAATTTTCCACCACCACCTCACCGCATCAATTTTCCAATTTATGTCCTCAGATCCACCACCTGCTGCCACAGTGTGGGGCAACAGTGCTCCACCTGCTAGCATTTACCGCTCAGCAGGCAGACGCATGTGGATGGGCTAATCCAGTTTGCTAAATACTTCTGGCCAATTTGTCCCTCCAAGGGACTTAGTACTGCACCTTTCACAAGTCCACCCAACCCGCCCCCACCCCCTAGCCTACCTTGATCCAATATCCACCTTTGCCTCAACGTTGAATATGGACGACTCTTCCCATATTCCAATAAAGCAATTATTGAGTTGGAAACAGCCACCTTCACACCAGCGGGTTTTATCAAATTTCGCCCTTACAAGGGCTATTTTGATATTGCTTCCCCACTGAAGAGGATGCAGCCGCTGCAGCAGCAAGACCCTTAATTTATAAAAGCACAATCATCACCACCACCTGAACACGTCTCCCCAATGATACCACACTCATTGTGATATTTATATACCTTTCCTCCCACCTTCCCCTCAAACACTATATGCAGAGTTGATTTCAGGGCTGTCCACTTATAGAACAGACCCCATCCTCCAATTCCTTGTCCCAAGTAGCGCTGAGCGCCTAGAAGCACCTCAGACAATGGAAACTAGTACCCCCACCAGATAAACATGGACCAGCATATCCCACCGCGGGCCTATATCCCATATGCACCTGACCATTCAATTGGGCTCGCACCAACAACAGTCACTAATTTGCCCCCTATGCCACAAGTTGGACCATATGAAGAAAGTATGTCGTTACAATTCAAACCATTTGAGCACTGTCAACTCTGCCCATGAGGCCAAACAACAGCGTTTGAATGGGGATTTTGGCTGCCCCTACCCCACAGGCTGAGCGCTCATTGAATCCAAAGCAAACATTTAGCCACCTATGCCCAAGCCAGCTAACTTACACACATTCTAACCAATCAGGCGCAGGGTTGGACCAAATTTAATCGACCAATTTCCCGCCCCAAACCCCACCCAACCCAATTCACGTATCACCAAAAAATCTTACTCAACCAAAATATCTGGGACTTATTGGATGAAGTGGACAAATATGTTGAAATTGTATACCACTATACTATTCAATTAATTTAGAACCTTATCTTAATTCAGACTTTAATGCCCCTTTCCCGCCCAAGCAATAAATCCCCAAACCCACCGCTACCCTTTTCCTGAGTGACCATCAGCTAGCTGAGGACGCGGTGGCTTCACCTGAAAGTTGGTATCTCCATGAAGCTGTGGCAGCCTCTGTCGCTGAATTTAAAGATGACCTGCATGAACCCAAGTTCAACCCCAATTCCCTGCTGTTGTAGAAGAAGAAATCACCTGACTTAGAGAAGCTGACATCACTGCTGTCAAGCATGCCACTGAATTGGCAGATTTTTTCCCATCCACATGCATCACAAGAGCCAATATTGCAATAATTGCCCAGCTTCCTGACGCTCATATCCAGGTGGAACACCAGTATGTCAATTTTGTAGAGGCTTTGATCCAGGCCCAACTTGTTGATCTCAACGCCTATCTACATCACCTTGACCCTCAACATGAGGATTCCTCAACCCCATTGCTCTCATCATTGATCCATCTCTTCTATGCTGAAACTTAAATCAGAGCTGAATGTGATAATCTGCCTGATCTCTCCCCCTCCGCCATGGTGGGACAAGCAGCTCGCTGCTGTGACATCTGGCAGGTTATTTTTTCGTCTTTTAAGTATCTTGATGCTCATTTCAGGCGTTTAATTTATCTTTTGGTTTGTTTCATTGAAATTACTGTTTTGGTAATGCCTGTCCCCTGGTTGGCGTACCTTGAATAAATTGTAAGGATTAATAATTACAAACTTAAAATTAATTTATAAAAAAAAGCCTTGTCACCACTGGGGATGGATGTCCTTTCTTCATGAGGGTGAGGAGAGTGAGATTGAACTGGGGAAGCCTGTAGCAGTGTAGGAAAAATGAAAATCTCATACAATTCTCAACTTTCAAGACCCTGTTGGAGATGCGCCAAAACCAAAAAAGCTTGGCACCAGGCATGCTGGCCTGGTTGTCTTAGGAAAAGCCATTAAACTAAAGTAAACGACCATTGAAAGTGACTTTGAAACATGCGAAGAAAGGATAACTCTGGAGAAAAAGCTTCAGAAAGGAAGATACTTTTAGTGAGAAGGCTTTCAAGACAAGGATAAATCAGGGGGAGGAACACTTTTGCGAAAAACATCTGTGAAAAGGCCTTATCTAAAACCCTGAATATGTTGGTCATGGTCTCAGTGGAAAGAGAGGAAGGACAGAAGCAAATGCACGCACCCAGTAGAGCCATCTAATGGATTTATTTTTTCAGGAAGCCGTTTTTTCAGGCTTTTACAAAAGGCTTGGTATATTACAAGGATGTGCTGATCTTTTGATACCCAAATTTTGAGGCCCAACAGGACGTTAATATCAGTATGGACCGCCATGGGAGCGCACCAAAGCCTATCCACAGGGTTAGCAAAAGAATAACTTGATTAACTTCAAAAAATCAAATGGGGCAACCCTAAGCTCAAAGGAAAGCACAAAAGACAAGTAGGCTTCCACATTTCCATCATCAAATCAAGTTCAAAGCCTGATTAAAACTCACTGCCGGCATGAAGGGAAGAAATAAAGCTGGAAGAGGGAAAGTCTTGAAATGGTGTATAGGAAGCTGGGAAGGAGATCCCCATCTGAAGCAAATTGATGCTTAATGAGGATTTTTCTTGGGTTGACCAACTTCAGGAGCAAAAAGAGTTAATGAGGCGGTTGAGGGAGGATCAAGATTAATCCATCTGGATGTTTGTTGCTCAGAACTCTAATTCAAGGGATCTGTTTGGCTCATCAAAGATTGCTGAAGTTGCATCTGGCTGCGAAGTTGAACTTTCAGGAACTGTTAAAGCATGCCTGGTGGAACCAGCCTGAGAGATCAAAGGTAAAACACCTGAGTTAACCATAGCACGCCACATTGAAGTGCTAAGTTTAAAAAGACTCCTTTATCTGAGGCTGAAAGTCTATTGATATAGCACTTATACTCAAAAAAATGCAAAAATTGAACATTATGACCCAGAAAGAAGGTTAACCACTTCTTCTATCTAGTTTAACGCAGGGGAAATGTTGAGTAGTTGACTGAACCTAATCATAAGGTAATTTTATAGGGAAAAATAATACTAGCTTATGTCTAATTTATTCTGGATTATATCAAAGATATCAGTGATTAGGGAAAAAATATCCCAAGTATATGTGAAGCTTGGGGTTCACGGCCTAGAGATTCCACTTAATTTTATTTGACTAGATAACATGGGCTTAGGGGCTTTGTTGGTTTAATTGGACTTAATAATAGTTGACCTAATGACATGGGCTTGTGGGCTTTGTTGTTCTATGTTGAAAATAGTTTCATATCAGTCAATTTTTCAATCAAATAACTAATTAGTGGTACAAATCGCCTTGGTATGTGCTACCTATGCTCAAGAGGAGCAACATTTTTGCTATTTTCAGACGCGTCAGCTGCTGTCTTGGAATGATTGTCAGTAAAAATTGACTATGAGGCTGAGCTGTGTTACTTCAGAGCCTCTTAGTTCGTAGACCCTCTGAAGTCTTCATCATGAACTGCTGGTTAAGTGTCAATGAGAAGCGAGGTGTCATGGGTAAGGTGTGGTTAACATCAAGCCCTATAAATTCTCCCAAAAAAGTCATGCAATTAAACAATATATAGCATAACAAGTTGCTAGTTTGATATACAAGCATCTTATATTTAATACTTTTTTGTTGTACTAAGTCAAGAAATTACTTGGGATCATAAGGATGAGGGCAGCGAGCTATTGTACAAGTAAACAACAGGAGAATGCAGCCTTGAAGTGTCATTTCTAAGGAGTTTATATCTTATTTTTGTCACCATATGATATATTGTCTCCATACAATAGGTGCTCAAAGCTTCGATTTTTCTACAAAGAAGAACCAGATCTAAAATAGGTCAAAAAACTAACAACTAGGTCTTAAATGCTCTGGCAACGTAATTTGTGGATTTGCAATAGAGGAGCCCTTACAAAACAAACTTGAGCAGATTTTCTCAGTTCAGAGGGGTGGAATTAGATTCCACTGGAGTAAGCTTTGATAAATTTTTAAAAATATTTTTATAAGTTTTTAAGGACTAAGTTTCAACTCAATTGGTATTGCAGAGCACAGAATTTCATGTTTCATGTTTGGGTTGTATTCATGACTTGATAACTGATTCCTGAGTTCTGAAACATTTTCTCCATTTCCAAAGAAGTGAGGGATGGCGGTGTAGGTTAATGGAGGGTGGAGATGCTGCTGATGGTCTCTGGCCTGGATTACCTCATTACAAACCTTCTTTATCTTATCAACAAGAGAAGAAGCAACCAAGGGAATATGGGGAGGGATTCTTTGGAGCCAATGCTGTTACCCAACGCTCATCAACAAAAATGGGCCAAGTCCCCCAGTTGGGCAAAGGGCTCCAAAGGAAATTGGACTTTTTTTCTTTCTATAAGGAGACTTGTCCCAGTATAACCCAAGATGTTAGTCTCCAGACTTACAGTAATCTGTAAGATGACAGAAATTTTGAAAAAACAAAATAAAAAACTTTATTCTTGGGTTTGGATCTATGTTATATGAATGGAATGCAGTACACTGTAGTATTAGTAATGGCAGTGGCTTAGGGCATGTAGGTTTATATATTAGTTGTAATAGTAGGCTTTTGAAACTAATAAAAAAGCAAGATCCCCTTTTCAAATAACAGTCTCTTCATTAAGTAATTCTCTAAACCCTTAAAGCTAATTGGTTCAAATAAACGGTAATGAGCAGACTTAATTGTATCATTTCAGATTTATAGCATTTTGAAATTACAAGAAGACTAATATCTAGGCTTTAGGAATTTAAAAATAACTAAAATGCACATTACAAATAGACATTGGCAAATATCAAGGACAAGAAAAACTATTGATGACGCAGTTTTAGGGGCAGTTAGGCAAAGATGTAGATATTATATAGTTTGATTGTTTATGGCTTAAATGGCGAATTAGATTAATGTACTTTGTGAGTTATGGTATATCATTGATGGGGTGTAAAGGGATCGATCAGAATTTAAGTGGTAACTTTATCTGGTGATGCTGCCTAACAAACTTATAGTAATTTATAATACAAGGGTAAGTGGCTGTAGAATCAAGGATTGATTAAGCAAATAATATTGGGGATGACCACTGTTAAAAATAATATTTATAAAGCTTTGAGTTTACACAGCCTTAAGGGCAAGTATTTAAGAAGCTATTACTAAATATTGTGAGGCATCCTGAGTGAATTGATACAAATTATTTCTAAAGTAACGCTGGTGCAGTGGCAAATATCTGATTGGAGGTCTCTGTGAATTAATAATTAGTTATAGTTGAGTAACTGAAATTTTTGATCCCATGGTTGGTCAGAATGAATATTATCAGATTATATTTAAGATTATGGAATCAGAAGGACAATAAATGCATGCATATAATTAAACACTATAATAAGTGCATCTATTTAGTAAATATAAAGCGTGTATCCACTTAGTAAACATGGCATAATTGGAGCATGTAAGTAATAAATCAAAGACATTAGTCAACTCAAAATAACTAAGACATAAGGATTACAGAACTGACCACAATAGTCACGTAGGAAATCAAGAATATATTGAAAGAAAAATCCCATAATTTTGGTGTAATTTAGTGGCTTATGCATCAATGAGCTTTTTAATAGTACACAAAGCTTAATTAATTATATTTTAAGCCTACTTATGAGGGGCGGTGATGTGTATACTGCTTTTGAAGATAAATTCTTAGGTGCAAAATTTTAATCTAGCAATCAAAGGGGCTATTGAATGCAATAAAAAATAAGATGAAAAGTAAAAGTACTATATTAGTAGTATGATAGAACTAGAGTAAAATAAATTTCTTAATAGCAAGGAAATAGGAATTGAGCTTTTTAAAATAAAGTCCTAAATCTTATTAGCTTAGGTAGATTTTATAAGGGAAAATTAGAAAATAGTTTAATTAAGGCTTGGTTTAGTTGTTCTTTAACTAAAGTAATTAATAGACAGAAGTATAAGTATATATGTATCAATTAAATAGAATAATGTAAAGAAGTGTAAAAGTCTTATACTCTATTTACCTTAACTTTTCATCACAGTCAAAAAATAAGAGTAAGTTCAATTATAATAATGGCTATACTGTAGTAATACTACAGATAGCATGTCATTCTTGTGAGAATATTTCACATAGAATATTGGTTAACTACATTTTTTAGAATTCTTTAAAAAAATTACCTTTTTATATTTTTTACTTCTTGTTGACCTTACATGGTAATAAGGTCAAGCATACAGTTAGTTACAAAAATTCTATTTATTGTTTCAATTTGCAATAACTGCATTACAACCAGCTTACATAGCATATAACTGTTAAGCTATGCAACATAATTTTTCTATAAAATTTTATAAATTTATCTTTGGTAAGGCCTGTCAAACTAGCTATTGTTCCAAGGTGTAAGTAGCGTAAATACAAATCTCACTTAGTAGGCAACAAGTCTGGAATTTTCAAAACCAGTGGTTTGAATTATAAGGCACTGATAACTTACATATTATATAAAAAATTTTTATCATTGAATGTGATTCTAAAGTTAAGTTTCCTACTTGTGTAGATGTAGCAACTTGATATAAGAAAATTAATACCTTGTAGGGGTTTAAGAGTTTCAGCAATGTAATATCCAAATCTCTTAAACAAAGCATATCAAATTTCAGCACAATGTTACAAAATCTGCGTTAACTTCTTAGAAAAATTAGCTTAGGAAGCTAATCAGAGGCATAAAGATACTAAAAAATCTTAGATCAAGAGTTTATGATGCCTTAGATATAAGTCAGTTAACTATACACATAATTATAATCAAGTAATACTGCTAGCATTAATGTTAGCTAATGAATTTATATTACAGTTAGAAATAGTCATTATACACTGGGAAATGAACTGAAAAAAACATCTTATAGATCTTTTTAGAGTATAATGCTTTAAAATAAGGATACTAGAAAAATATCATTTATATAGAAAATGATCATATGGATATTTTAGTAGCTTAAAACACTTTTTTCCGAAGATTATTATTTTCTGAGCAATTTTCATTAGAAGTAAAAGCTAAACTACAATTATAAGATCTCTCCAACAAGTTCAAACCAATAACCTTGGATTTACCTCTGACTGATTCAATGTGGGGCTGCAGATAACCCATAGCATTTTCCATCTTATGGGAAAACATATATTGTGAGTTATTTATTCATCCCAGATTCTTAGATAACATGTTACCTTAAGGAATTCAACCTTTACCTTTCACATACCCAGGGAATGCCTTGAAGCCCCCTGATGATCCCCTGGCGCAACATGTGATTTAAACTTTAAGTCAATTATGATAAAATGTTCCCATATACTGATTTGATCATCACATTTGGCTTAGGTGATGATATAACTCGCTTAAATCAATGACTTCCGCCCATATAAAGGGTATATTGACTTAAGCTTCTTTGTAAAGCTGACACTGACACTGCAACGTCTATGCCCCTAGTATTCCAGGAAACGCATCTCCCCATCACTTGACCCAGCTACCATTGGAGTTACTATATGTTTCAGTCTCTGGTTTGCCCAACCACCTTCACCACAATGTGCTCCAAAAGGAGCTGATAGCTTGTTTGGAAGCCTACAGCTTTAGATTCATCACCTGTTTGTGGCCCATAATAAGGCCACTCGTCTAATTGGGCCTCAGGCATCTGCCATTATAAGCCCTTTTTCTCAGAAAAGTTTTCCTGTTAATTCCCACTTGAACTTTTATCCATGCTGCCCTACCATCCATTCTTGGCCCATGTTAAGGGTAGAAGGATTGTATTTACATTTTGTTTTAAGTTGGATCACTTGAATTTCAAGTGCCCCTCCCTTACAGCTTTTGTTAGGTTCAAGCCCACCTTAACTGGTTCCAATCCATTGCTGCCCTACGACATTTTCTGTTGGGGTACAATCCTGTCTCCACCTTCCCCAAAGCCAGCTGCTGCAAAATTCCTGCTGTCAATCAGGCCACTACTAGCCCAAAAACAAAACTACCTCAGCCAATAAGGGAGAGGCTTGAACCATTGTTCATTCCCAAGCTTCCTCCCATTTTCCGGCTGTTGGGATTTTTTCCCACTGTCAAGATTCTATATTGACTGGAAGATAATCTCTGAAGAGTTATGGAGAAATGAGTGAGAATCTTCCGACTAGGATGATTATAAATGAGTATTTAAGCTTTTTGATATGAGACTATATTAAGATATAACAGATTTTATTGGATTGCCTACAAATAAGGCAATAAGATGATGTCAACATTTGATGAATATAATTTAGATTGCCTTGAACTAAGGATATAAATAATTGAAGAATACTATCCCAAAAATAGTGAGAATTGGTGGAATATAATAGTCTAAGCTAAGAGAATGATATCATATGAAGTTACTGATATAAGTGAGATGGAGTGATTAAAAGATTAGGTTGTTATTAGTAAAGGGATTGGAACAGCAAAGAGTTGCTATATTTAATAAATAAGTAGATAATTAAAAGTATTGTTGGGGCCTTTGCTCTATATTTTAGAAAATTTTCAAGTGTGTTTGGAGGACCAACGATCCTCATATCATCTGTCTGTGGTTCAGTGGATTTGAACTGTGCAACCCTTATGGTATATCCTAATAGTATCACCTAAAATTATAACACCCACCTTTCCAGCTGCCTAGATTACCTATGGATCGCTAGGGGATAAAAACCATTGGCAATTGAATTGGATATTGGTTGACCCCAATTTCAGGTTAATAATCTTCAGGGGATTTTGGGTAATTTTCCAGGTTTAGATCCATTGGGAATTGATTCAGGTAAATGCTTGAGATCTCATCAGGAAGAGTTGCCAATGAAATGAGGGGCATCTAATAGTTGATCATTAATTAACTATCAGGTGTACCAATTGGCATTGGTTGGGTTTCATCACCAACTGATTGGGAATTTAATGAGCAGTTGTGAGGCGAGTTATGCCAACTGCAATTAGCAAATCAGCCATTTGGTTTGTGGCCTGCATAATGTGTAAAAGGTCTCATTACCTAAGTAAGTTATTATCCAAATATGGTTGGTTTACTGTGATTGAGCGGAGATGTTAGGGACACGTTTTCTAGCTCTTTCTATTTCAGGTCTCAAGGATGTCTGATGGGGGAATCCTAACCAGATGGAGAAGACCATCTCTGTTGAGACTTGGAGGGAAGTTTAATGAAAACAGCTGCCGTTTCATGGTTGAGGTGCCAACTGAGTGTTGAATGCCAATTCCCTCTATAGATTTCTTAACAATTCACATTAGTAAAAGGGTTTGAGATTAAAAAAAATCAAATTCGTTTTACGTTCTATTCATTTTCAGTAATTTATTGTTGTTTTATACATTAATTGGGGACTCTTTTATCATATAATGAGTTATTATTGAGGATCCTTATAAGAGAAGCTGAACTTAGACAGGAATCTCCACAGACTCAGCGTGACTAGAAGAAAAAGGACATAAACCTCTGAATCTAAGAGTGGATCTAGTTAGGAGGATCATGGAAGATTTATCTATAGTTGACATCAACAGTATTTTGGGTCGAGCATTGGACCATTTCAGGTTTATCTATTCAACTATGGATAATAGTCATCATACTACTATCATTCTAATATCAACTACTATCAAACAACTCAAATTGTTCACATATAAAACCTGTGCAGTTAACAGTTGGGAGCTATCAATTGGTGACAAGCAAGGATTGTAACATTTGGTACTCACAAGAAGAGTAGCCCACTCCCAATTTTTAACACCAGCCAAACCTCTGTCATATGCTGATATATTAATCTTATTCACCCAGAATCCATGGGGTTTATTGACTGAAGTTTCTGAATTAGGTGCTTTAAGGAATCATCCAATATCCACTTTGAGATTTTCCTATATATAATTGTGACACTCAAATACCCTCATTTATAAGCCCCCAAGAAAATACCGCTCCCTTTTAAAGTGACCACTTGCTCACTGTTTGGCGTATTCCACGCCCAATTGTCATCCCACCATATAAATGTATTCAATTCATTAGTGATTCTTTCAGGAGTTCTCCCTCCTTCTTTGTCTCATTATCCATTGTCCCTATGGGCAAGCAGGGCTTTATTATTAATACAAGAAAGCTAATAACACTATTTTAGCTTTTCTTTCCAATATTAAAACACTTTAGTTGCAAAGATTCAATTTGAAAAGGCAAATTTGATACTCATACAGGAGAGATGGGCACCAAAAATAAAAATAACTTTAAAGTTGCCGAAAGCTGTAATGGGAAATGGGCAGAATGGCGCATTAAATGACATGAAACTCCCTGGGGCGTTGACTAAGAAACATTGCCACTAAGAAAACACAAACTTAGATACCGTGGGGTTTGTAGAGTTCACAACTAAAGAAAAACATATCTCAAAATTTAATACTATCGCCCCTCTCACCAGTAGAGTACAGAGTCCAACTCTACCTAGGGGTGGATTCTGCCACATTGTGGAAGAAAATGGGCGAGGCATTGGCCACCCTATTCCCCATGCAGTGTACATAACCACTCATACAGCCACTGTGGCTGGATTGACATGGGATTTGAAGATAAAGATGATGCAGATGTCACTGCGAGAGTCTGAATTCAAATTGACCTCCCCAAAGATAAATGAGTTGCGCACACCATGCACACCAAATGTAACAAAGCAAAGACATTGTTCATATCATTTGAATCGCTCCCAACCAATTTCCCCTGTAAGGTAGAAAGGAGGAGCTCCGCGCTGGACTCGCCAGCTAAGTCAAGATCAAACAATATAAACTACAGTGGTTCCACTTGATGATCAACCTTTGCACAGGTAAGTCAATAGACTAATCAACCCACTTCTTTGAGATAATTGAAAATCTCAAAAAAATCCCGGGCACAGCTTTGATCCACCTCCCTGATGGGGTGTTTCAAAGGTGTTCCACGTCACACTAGAAAGCGCACTGCCTATTTGTAACCGCTGCAGCGCCTTGAGGCACATGATACATGCATGCCCTGTGAAGGAATGCTAATGGCCCCTGACCTTTGTGATGACACTATGGATAAAGTTAACAAAGATTTCACCAAAATCATTGACACCAATCACGCCTCCCTCTGGGTTGAGGATGGGCAGTACATCATCTAGACTAAGTTTCATTAAAAGTGCGCAAAATGGCACAGAAGGCCTGAAAACGTGCCGCTATGGCATCATCTGTCTTGACCCCCTTTAATACCCCCGCCCAAATACAAGAAGTTATGGAGAAAATTTCCTAAGCCAACCAAACTAATCAGATGACCCAAGGCAAGACAATTCTTTAAGATTTGACTGAAACACCAAATGACAACTATAAATTAAATTTGGCCAGCCAATTTAGTTCCACCATTGGCATAAAGGTGGGAAACACACAGGGGCAAACCCCAAAACCACAGAGAGCAACCAGCACGCCAAATCGGATCACCATGAGACATGAGCAGAAAAGATTAATTCAAATCCACTCACCAATAAGACCCAAGCATAAACAGCAAAGGGCAGGGATTGAACACCCATACAGGTTGGACTGATCCAGTCATCCAAAGCCAATACTGTAAACATTATGAAGGTATAGGGCCAGACGGTCCTTTCAACCACTCCTGAATCTCTGAAGCACCTCAATAGCCTTAGGTATGCTAAACGTTGCAGAAGCCAGGGCTCAATCATCTTAAGCTAGAAAGATGGACTTCCTGCGGAACCCCCTGTAGATATTTTAGACATCTAAGAAACCCACAGTCTACAAGGGGAAGAAGGATCCTGGTCATCCAGGATCTTATCATCCCAATTGGTATGGACATCCCAATGTGGGGTGGTTGTCCATGATCACAAAAAATTAAAAATTTAGATTCAGAAATCAATCTGCATGGCATCATCCTGGTAGCAACAATCTCATTCCAGGATGACACAATATCAATAGCATGTATCTATGCACCGTGCACCCCAGCTGAGAGGAAACTATTCACCAAACTATCCCAACACTCGCCCTTCCTCCAGACACAATTCTAAAGGGTGACTTCAACTGCTGGGCTTACCCCCAGAATGGACCAATGGCCTAAGCTTAGGGGGTACCCTGGTGCACATTGAATTTCATGCAATAAAGGCGTCCCTTGGCCTATATGATGCCCTTCCTCCCAAGTCACCACTCCTCCCCCACATGACTCGCCCCAATGTACGCTAAGAAAAGCTCATCTCAAAGAGCTTTATCAATTTCATCCTCACCCCGGAATCCCACCATTTTACCCTTTCCATCTTCTTGACCAAAAAGATAAATTTCTACCACCAGCTCGTTTTGGTGCAGCTTTCATAAACCTGCACTCCTGCACAGGCGTCATCTTGGAGGAAAATTTACTTGGACAACAAAAGATTACCCTGAACTATCCAATTGGGTCAAAGATGATACTGTAAACCCCAAACTTCCAGCCCCATTTGTATTAGGTCCATTGAAACTTAGGCAAATTTCAAAATCGGAATAATCAACAAAACTAACTTTCTTGATTTACATAAGAACATACCAACCCTGCCAAAATCAAGCGATCATTGGCAGAACTAAACCACCTTAAACTCAACAACTTAAAGTCTGTCTACAGCTCCATATGGTGGCGTAAGTGGGCGGAAATATCCGCCCGCCTAAACACCCTCATCTTTGAGCACCAACATAGATTCAAGGTATCAAAAAAAGGTTAGGGCATAAAGAAGACATAATCTGCTCAACGTACTTTTTCTGTCAATTCCACTCCTGTGGCAACCAGTCCATGTGCACATAGGTCCACAAAGGTGACGGCACCATGGCAACTGACCTGCGGAGGTCAAAGCAGAAGTACACCAGCATTTCATAGAACTATACTGCAACATTTCAAATGACCCACAAAATTAAAAACTATATAGCACAGAGCCAGAATCCGAAGGCACACCACTGGACCATAAAATGATAAATCTAATTATACTGGAGGAACTCTTGGACACAGTCTGCAGTGCACCGCATAGGAAATGCCCAAGGCCTTATGGATACTCTACAAATCTTATTAAAAATACCTCAAGCAGATTGCAGACTTCCTCCTGTCATCAATTACTCAGTGCTTGATGGAGACTAGAAATCAACTAAGAGGAAAGGACGCCTATTATAACCCTATTTAGAAAGAGTGACAAACATGATTTGTCCAACTGGCGTCCAATTGCACTATCAAATTTGACACAAAACTTTCAACTAAAACTTTATCCATAATCCTGGTTGAAAAGGCTTCTAAAGACCTGTATCCAAACCAATTTGGCTCATACCAAGGAGATCTGTCTGAACCAATATACACTCTGTCACCGATATCTTTCAGTCTAAAGCATTTGGTGCCCTGGTATTCCTAGACCAGGAGAAGGCATACGACAAAGTCAGCTGGCCATACCTGAAGGAATTCCTGAGAGTCTTCAGGCTCCCACCCAGATTCATATACTGGACATTGCTTCTAACAGAGTCAGCATCCGTGGCTGTCTGCGGCCCAGGCTTCCTGACTGACACAATTACACCTCACAGAGGGCTCAAGCAAGGGACCATTAAGCCCGTTGCTGTACAACTTCAGCAAATATTCACTCCTACGCGTCGCTAACTCACATCTTATGGGCATCACTGCATAAGGCCAACCAGTAGTCAAGAACTGGCCTTTGCAGTTGACTGCTGGGCATCATAGCTAGTAACGAAGATTAACAGCAGTTGGAGCTCACCCTGGAGATGTATTCTAATGTGATAATGCACCACTCAACAAAAGGAAGACGAAAATTATCCTTTTAGGAAAGTAAACCACCAACCAGACCATGTTACCCGAGCCACATAGATTTTCAAAAAGAGCAACCCAATAATCCTGCACTTTGCGTCACCAATCTCAGGCAACCCTGTCTGAAACCTTAGTATGTGGCTGGAAACAGTGGTATGCCAATGAGAAAATTGAGAGTAACCTACTACAGAGGATGTCCAACCGCATTGCCTCCCTTAAGGGAATATCACTGGGACTAAGGTGGTGAGTAATGGCTACAATTCACTTATCCTCTCAATGCTGTGGTTCCCTGCCCAAGAAATCTTTTTTTCACCCTCGTTCACACCATAAATCTGCGCCTTGATCCAAGGATTGCTTCCGGCCTAGATCTCAGCCACCTGTAAAAGTGGAGAAGCTCTAAGGCTCACTCTCAAGTGGCAGTGTTGAAAATTGATATGAATGGATGATAAGCTCAAAATAGTTGTAGCAGATTGGCTAATATCTGTCAAATATTTTAAATAGTATATGAATAATTGAGCGCCTTGAAATAAGACAAAAAGGCGATACCATTTCTATCATGGGTAAATGCTAGAGCTGTAGTGATAAGGAGAAACCAAACAGGTTATAGTGAATAAACAATAGCAAGAACAAAGGGTTGAAGGCAAACAAAGCAACGAAAATATGAGTGAAACGTGACGACAAGAGAGGGGAGCTCATTAATTAGTAATAAGAGAATGGAGAGTAAGAGAATTGCTAGACTTAGAAAGTAGAAGTTAGCGACTGATATATTTATATAATAAATACTATGGTTTTGTGGAATTAAATTGGTTCATATATATTAAAATTTTATTGTAATTTAGAAAAGGGTTAGAGATCTCCATATTGTCAATCCATTGCTCAGTTGGTTTAACACTGTGAAAACCATTAGTTGGTTAATGAACCTTTCTGCTTTATTTTATAACAATGGTGCTCACTACAGGGGGCCCTTTAACCATATGCTAAAGCTCTATAGCAGCCAAGCAATGGCGCAATAGGCTCAACTTAATAGAGCACTAACACAGATTACTGAGTCATCCCAATATTCAAAAATAAAACTTTCATGGATACACTACTACAGACCCAAGGTATGCTTCTTCAGGAACATAAAGGTATAATGAAACAGCTTAATAAGGTATTCACCCAACTGCTACTTTTTTCAATACAAGACAATATGAAATCACTTGGAGACACTGTAGAGTGGCTACATTGCGCAGAGCATAAATCAGATAGGGTTGCTAAGGAAGGATTGTATTATGGTGGGCATGACGCCAGTAGCGGGAAGGCACTCTTCTCCTGGGCTAAGCTATGATGATTATGTCCCTATGAAAATATACCCCCACATACTGACAGTACTGCCAACTGAAGAGGCTCACCCGGTACCTAAAGCGGTGGATGGCCATGATATGCCATGATTTCCAAGCCCATCACTCAACGTATGTATAGTTATGGGCTTCACAAGGTCCCTGTTTAGCTCCAAATGTTCATAGCTTGAAGTGGGAGAAAGAGGTCTGCATTGAAAAGCTGTTTCCATTTAACCATGATAGAAACATACACAGGTTTTTAAGCAGATAGAATTTGCAGAGGAGGGTCTTTGAATCAGCGTAAGAAAGTTGTTAATTTCCGCCATGAACGTTTAAAGCTGACCAAGTTGTAAGTTACCTCTAAACAGCTCTATTACCTACCAGGAGGTGAATGACACAGTGCTGCAGTTATTTGGAGGCGTAGAAAAGATGTCACAGCAGAAGGCTGAGTTCTTAATTACTGGGTTACAGCAGAATGAGTCTCTCATAGAGTTCTCTGAACACTTCACTGCTGAAGTACATGTTAGTAGGAGTGGGGACATTATCTGAAGCTGATGTGGGGATTGTGATGGCTCCTGCGTTGAAGCCAAACTGTGAATTTTTTGACATTATGCTCTGGTCTTTCAGGAAAATGTACTTTTGCTTAAAATCATAATCAATTACCTGCTCCATCTATTGGCCATGTTTAATCCACCAATGTGGAACAGAAACCATTTTGGGCTGTAGTGCGGTCTTCTTCTTTATGTAGGTCATCTTGATCAACTTACATTCCGCCCAACAATTCCAGGCCCTCTGATATTTATGCACCTCGTCCTCAGCTAAACTACAACCAATAGTCTAATTATTGGCTTGGGTCTTCTCATAACAACTGAGGAAGGGAGTCCTATGAGCCAAGATGTTATAGGTGTGGTCATCCTGGACATCTTGCACCTAACTGCCCTAAGCGTCAGGTTCATATTGTGCAGTTGGACCAGTGTGTTCAGGGAAAAGCCAGTGCAGAGTAAAGATGAGACTCTCTACCTCCGCTATTCCAGTCCCATCTGCCTCAACTGAACCTAATGAAGTAAATTCGCCAAATTTCTCATTTCTTTGACGTTTTTATATCAGAAGCCAGTTGTGGAGGTCATGTGCTGACTTGAGCACAAGAAGAAAATGTTGTGGTGGAAGGGCCCTCCTGGCGAAATCAAAACCATATGTATACCAGACTTGAACAAATTTCGTTGGACAAGCCTGGCACCACCACAGATGCTCCTATCTTGAAAGGAGTGCCTTTACCATTCGAATAGAAACTACTGTTAAACCATGTCCCAGAGTCAGCATGGGGATTAAACATTTTTTTTGAAAAGAGAGATTATGAATATTAACTTGGTAAACAGTCAAAACCCTTTTTATTCTAAGTGTACGTATTGTGATATTTTTGTAGCAAAAAACCAAATCAGCGCCATTTTGGATACCAGTGCACCAAATAAATATAGTTTTAATCAAGGTGGTAGCCAAGTTGACGTTATATCTGACGTAGATTTTTAAAATGTGTGAGACCACTGGATATGAAAGCACAGTTCTAGAGGAAACATAAAATGCGCTACCCTTATAGTTTGGGGGGCAATTGGTGTCATAGCTCCAGTAATTATGTTACAAAAGAATACTTATAAACTGATAATTGGAACACCTTTTATGCGTCACTTTGGTGCAGTAGTCAATATGGCAAAGAATACCCTCAAGATCCTGGGACAGCAGATACAAATATATATTACCACCAGCGGAGTGCTGAAGGCCTTTCCATATGAGGCAAAGCAATCTCGTGTACTGCAATGGTCTAATCCCTGTTCATTATTATTAATTAAAAAGTAAATCCTGATCTCTCCCCCAGCAGTTATATGAGTATTAAGGGTTGCCCCTCCAAGCTGCCGGATCCATAACCATCCCCTCTTGTCATTAAGTTATAATAAGTACAGAGCTATAGGTTAAAATAACCAAAGGGTTTTTATGGTGAGGTTTTTAGGCCTTACCAACAGTTAAGGTTAGAGCTCCATTCAGCTCCAGGCATCATCCTGCCTGGACAAAAGGTGATCAAGGTTTTGCCAGCAAATTTATGGAAAACCCCGTTGCAGATCCACTGACACCAAGTAGAGTCATAACTACATTTGACCCCATTGAAGAGGTTCTCTACTTTGAATTTGGATTACTGGACGAATTTAGTCTCCACGTTGAACCGCAATCTGGCGTAATGGCGGTGATCTAATGGGAAAAATTTAACAGGATTATCAGAAGAGCAGAAAGATCATGCAATAGCTTTATTGAAAAATATTAAGAGATTTTTGCTGTCAATTATCATGATCTGGGGGCGCTCATGATGTTGTTCATAGGCTGTAAACTAAGGACTATCTCCCCATATGATCTCAGCCAATATGTCATTTGAAGGCAGAGGAAGAAGTAGTTACTGAGGAATTAAGGAAGTTACTGGAGCAAGGTATTTGGAACCTTTAAAGAGCCCTTGGGTTTCGCCAGTATTAATTGTAAAAGTAAGTATGAAACCATCCAAGTAGTAATTGACTACCAGAAGCATAAACGTATAACTAAAAAGGATCTTATTTGCTACCACAAATTTTTAATGCTTTGGATTGATTAAGTGGTGCTCGTTATTTTTATATAATGAATTTTATATCAGGTTACTAGCAAAATGAGTTTCCCACGGCGGAACAGGAGAAATGCGCCATAATTACATCCAAGGGGATCTTTCACCCAACGCATATGACCCAAGGGTTGTGCAACGCCCTGGCTACATTTAAATGGGCCATGGACACTATCCCGGCCAATATTAAGTTGTCATGCATCCTCATGTACCTTAATGATATCAATGTCTTTTTACAGACTTTTTCTGAGCGTCTTATCCACCTCAAATGTATGTCTCTGGATTGCTGAGGCCAACATCATAATTAAGCCCTGAAACTGCCGCTTCATTAAGGAACAACTGGAATACCTTGGGTTTGTGGTTGACATGAAGAGGCTAAAGCCGCAACCAGCTAAGGTGAAGGCTATCCAGAAAATGACTTTGCTGAGTTGCAAACGCAATTAACAGGGTTGTTGGGGATGGTTGCTTAACCAGCGTTTTATCCCCGACTTCAGCTGTGTTGGGGGTCCGCTTTTTAAGCTTCTGAAGAAGGACACCGCATTCAAATGGACGGAATGTTAATAATGCGCCTTTGATTTTCTAAGGATAGCATTAATCAGTGCACCGGTGCTACAAATCCTAAATTTTATGAAAGAGTTCATTGTTCAAAAATGTACTTCCCTTCCGCTTTTGGAGGAGTTTTATCACAGAAGATGACAAAGGAGAAAAGCATCTGTCACATACTGTAGCTGGAGTATGAACTGCCACAAAAGAAATTTTACTGTGACTGAGAGAGTGCTTAGCAGTGATCTAAGCTTATAAGAAGTTCAGAGTTGACTTGAATTGAGTGAAGTTTAAAGTAACAACGACCATGCACCGTTATGCTGGATGCAGAATCTCTGAGATCCAGAAGGGCACCTAGCATGATGGTCTCTTAAACTGCAAGCTTATGGTTTTGAAACACTTCACTGACCTAGAGCAAAACACCAGAATTCCAACTGCCTATTGCGGCTAATAACAATCGCCATTAAGGCGAACCTTAGTGATATAATGCATGAGTAAATGCTTAGTGGGATGTATTATGTCAAGATGCCCCAAGTAATTAAGTCATTAGATGGAATGAGGGCAATACTTTCCAGAAGAACGGTGAGTTGTACAAGTGGATTGGAACACTACAGTGAACTTCCTAAGACATTCAGAGTGACCAATAGGTACTATGAGTGCGCACCAAGTATTAGGACATGGCAGATTACACTTGACACTGGAATTGTTGCAATCTTGGTATTAGTGGGAGAGCATGAAATTTGATGTGCTCAAAAAAAATCCTACTGCCTCCAATTCCTAGTGGAAAAGCCATTTCTCTAAGAGACCTCTTATCTGATGGTGAAACCTCATTTTGCCTTGCACACGCTATCCGTGGATGTCGTTGAGCCCTGGCTAATGGGAGTAAACTGGTCCAATTATATTCTGATGGTGATTGACCATTTGACCAGGTGGGTTGAGGCACAGCCAATTCAAGATCTGGAGGTGATAACTGTGGCTAGGTTCATAAAGGAATGTATAATTTCAGCAACACGGATTCCCTCAGTTCATCCTTACCATCAATGGAACCAATTATACCTCCCACATTCTACCCCAAAATAAAATAAATTGATGATCATCCGTGGGGTTCTAATGACCCCATATCACCTTGAATCCAATGGAATGGTCAAACGGGTTAATGGAACACTGGTAAACATACTCCAGAAGTTGGTAACAGATAGACTCTCTGATCTGAGTACCCTTAGTTCCACCGCCGTCTTTGCTTACTATATCAGCTATCACTTAGCAACAGGAAAAAACCTTAAAGTTGCTCTACAGATGGTCCCAGACCTACCCTCATTCATTTATGCCTGTGTAGAAGATACTGGCGGAGTGGATCTACAATGATATTTAAAAAACTGACAAACACCTTAATCAAGCTGAAAATAGAAAGCATACTCCTCTAGTTTGGGTAAGAAGATTAAGAACCATGCTTTCAACCAGCTATAGCGTAGTGAACTATGGAAGTTCAATGAAAGGGAGCTGATCTTATTCCATGACCTACTTGTGTTTGGGTGGAAAAATAAACTAGCTATTGTCTGGATTGGGACGTTCAAAATAATAGAGAAAACGGTGTAGACGCCCACACAGTCAAGGATCCTTCAAGTGGAAAATTGCTATTAATACACGCAAAGTTCCTTTTTGCATATAAGCAATAGGAGACTTATTGTCCAGTTAAGGGGGTAGTGTTGAGATATTGATATGTATGGATGATGAGCTCTAAATAGTTGTAGCGAATTGGCTAAAAATGTCAATATAATTTAATAGTATATTAATAATTGAGCGCCTGAAATAAGGCGAAAAGGTGATATCATCTCAGCATGGGTAAATGCTAGAGCCTCAAATGATGATTAAAAACTAACCAGGTTCTGGAGAATGAATAATAGCTAATCTAAAGGGTCAAAGCTGACTAAAGCAATGAAGATATGAATGGAGCGCGAGGACAAGAGGTGGAAGGTTGTTGATTAGTAATAAGAGGATGGATAGTGTTGCAATTCTGATATGACTGGACGATAAGCCCTAAGTCATTATGGTGGAATGGATAGAATCCACCAAGTTGTTATGAGTATGATTAATTGAGCGCTTCAAAATGAGGCAATTTTGGATCATTGGGAAACGGCCAAATTGGGCAATCAGAAATTAACGAATCAAGAATTAGAGGAACCAATGAGATATGGCGAAGTGAATTACTAAGCATGAAAGCGGTACCATCCAAAGTCGCTACCATACAAGTGGGATGAGATGATTGAGGAAGGTAGGTTGTTAGTAATTTAGAGAAAAGCGGAAACAGCACAAAGCAGCTGTATTAAAGTATATTAAATAAAGTAAGTAGTGGGAGCAAGTGCACCATATTTAACTTAAAAGGGCTATTATGTTGTTTTGAGGACAACGGTCATCATATCATTGGTCCTAAATTGCTCAGTGGGTTGAACCCTGTGCAAAACCCATCGGCATATTTCTTGATAACCGCCAATTTTATAACAGTGGTGCTCACTACAGAGGGCCCATAGATCAATCACATAGACTAATAAGCGCTCCTAATTTGCTAGTCATGTTGTATCAAGCTTGCTTTAAAAAGAAACTATCTCAACACACTGCAACTGTTGAATATGTAGACCTCAAGCTTGCCCTAGATGCTGTGCTCAATTGGAAAAAGGAATTTCTGCATGAATTTTGTATTAACAAGCTGCCTCTGTTTGACCGCAATGGGAACATCCATGGGTTCTTTAACAATTTGAGTTTGCAGTAGAAGGAGCATCAGATTGGCGTAAAGCCAAATTACTAATGTCCACTTTGGATGGTGGAAGCGTCGACCAAGTTACTTAGTATCTTCCCAACAGTTCCGTTACCTTTCAAGAAGTGAAGGATACTGTGCTGTGGTTGTTTGGAAAACTTCAAAAATGCACAATGGAAGGCTGAGTTTTCAACCATTGGGTTTCAACATAACGAGACCCTCATTTCGTTTGCTGATTGAATCTCAGAAGAAGCTCATGTGTTAATTGGGGCAGTAGTTTTACCTGAATGTGACATAAGTATAGCATTGACCTCTGCTGTGAAACCATAACAAGGGCTTTAAAATGCTTTGGATTCATATTTTGATGTTAATGTACCCTTGCTTAAACTTGTTCAAATTCTACGCCGATTATCTGCTTTCTTCCCTCCACCCAGTATAGATAGGAATTCTATTTCCTCCGCTGCTAGCCTCATTTATACAGAGGAACTATCCCTCCTTGTTCAGCGCCCAGTTGGCATTCCCTGGCCTTATTATCACCACCAGCATCGTTTTCAACCAAGTTGCCAACAGCAGTTCACCTCCCAGGATGGGCCTGGAAACACTGTTTAATACCATTCCACCTTCTTGGGTGGAACATTTTATGACACGCATGGACATAGGTCTCATAAGGTTAATTTCTTTTAGTGCAGTCGCCCTGGGAACCTGGCTAGGAGTTGTTGTAATCGTCAGGCTCAGTACCTATCATGGGAGCAGTATAATTAGGGAAAAGTCAGAGCGGAGTAGAGATGGGACTCTCTACCTCCACTATTTTGATTCAAGACATCCCACCTGAATCTATTTCTACACAGCTAGTGGATGTTTCTAAATATTATGGTGCTTTTTATATACCAGCAGCAAGGTGGAGGGGTTAATGTGCTGACACAAATGAAATTCATGGACACAGAAGAAGCAGGCTCCCAGGAGCACCCAAAACCATATGCTTGCCAATTATTTGATTACCTTCCTACTGATGAACCAGATCCATTAGCTGATGCGATTCTCTTAAAAGGAGTGGCTATGACCCTCACTGTGGACGCTATTGTTTTTTTAGTACTTTATGGTCCCAACCCGAGGGGGGGATTCATTGATGTTTATTTATTACGCCTGGGCTCCAAAGAGCCTGAGGCGAGGGAAGGGGAGGGAGGAGGCATCGAGAAAGGGAGGGGGTTTGCGTGCCAGAGCCGTGCTGCAGTGACAACTGAGCGAGGGAGGGTTGGCGACATAGTGCAGACCTTCAGGGCCATCTTAAAGTGTACCTGAAAGTGGGTGATCATGTGTGGAAGGGTCCACACCTGCTGGTCAAAGGCAGCACGAAGGAAGGAGTTATGGATGGTTCAGATGGCTGTGGCATAGGCGAGGACACAGAGGGGTCGGTGGCAACCAGGCAATGTCTGCTCGAACATGAGGTCTTGCACAGGGTGTCCAGACCAGGGCTGAGCATGGAGGAGCGCGCGGGCCTTTGGCCAAAATGCGGCGACACCTGGACAGGTGAAAAAACGATGGAGGTGGGAGTCAATAGGCTCCACACAGCGGGGGCAGCTTTGCTGCTGGAAGGTAGGGCCAGTCTGGTCCCCTGTCCTGTATGAACAGTGGAGAACCCTCCATAAGGTGTTGGACACCTTTGCTGACAGGATAGGGTGATAGACGTCCTTCCACAATTCCTTAAGGTCAAATCTCACGGAGGGAGGGAGGAGCTCAAGGAGTCTTGGGCGGATGGGAGGACAATCTTGGTGGTTGAGGCGAGTTGTGACAACTTGTCCATTATGCACAATTGCATGGCGACGGGGGCTGAGGCCAGGGCCTTCCCTTCTGTATGGGAAGGCATGGTGGATCCGCGCGCCTACTCGTTTCAGGGCAAGGAGAGCCTGGTTCCAGTAGGGGGATGAGGATGGTTTTAGGCGATGGCCTGGGTGGTTTGTGAGCCACTCCCCTAATGAGGTCAGAGATGCTCTAGGAAGACCAAGAGTTGCTGACACTGACTGGCGGAGGGCGGGCGCCCATTGGGGCATGGGGGTCGCGTCCCAGCAGACAATCGGCCATAGGAACTTCAGGAAGGTTGTGGCGGCATGGTATCGCGTGTCCAGAAGCCCTAGGCCCCCTTCATTGCAGGGTTGGGCAATGGTTGAGAGGGCCAGTGGTGGATGGTTTGAGCCCCAGATCCAACAGCGGAGGAGTACATTGAGCCGCGTATAAAAGGCATCTGTGAATGGGCGGACGTGCGCTAGGAACCAGACTTTGGAGAGGAGGAACACATTGGCCATCAGAGCTTGACCCTGGGGGGTGATGTGCCGCCGGTTCCAGCTGGCAATCCTGGAGTTAACTGCTGCGAGGAGCAAGTCCTCATTTTCTTTTAGCGCAACTCCTTGTTGGTTGGTGAGAACGCCCAGGTGACGGAAGGTACCGCGCTCAGGTTCAATACCAAATGGTGGGGGGAAGGTGGGGGAGCCGACCTGTACAACTGTTGTCTTGGAGGTGTTGACCATGGCATTGGACGCCTTGGTGTACCTCTCAATGGTCACAGCAGCGAGGGCAACATCCCCAGGGCAGCCAAATGCAATGGCAGTGTCATCTGCAAATGCCATGGTGCATGTGGGGGCTTTACCTGGGACCAGAATCCCTGTTAGCTTGTCCTGTAAGGGGGCTAAGAGGGGGTCAAGGGTGATGTTAAAAAGGATAGGGCTCAGGGGGTCCCCTTGCCGGAGACCTTGTCCAACTGGTACTGCCACGGTAAAACCCATTGGCGCCAGGACTCTGGTGTGGAGCTGGTCATATAGCGCTGATATCTAACGCCTAGCTGCGGGTGGGAGATGGAAGCGGGCCAGGGAAGCATCAATATACTTCCAGGCTACCCAATCATATGCTTTCTCCATATCCAGGAGAGCCACAAAGCCATTCACCTTTATGAGAGTTAGCAGTCAAAGTCACGTGAAGGTCATTATAGTTGTCTCATAACGACCTCCCCGGAATAAAACTGTGCTGGGATGGGGAGAGGCGAGGTGACACCCATTTGGTGATGCGGTTGGCCAGAAGCTTCGTGAAGAGCTTGTGGTCTGTGTTGATCAACGCTATAGGGCGCCAGTTCGCCAGGTTCTCACGGTCAGACTTCTTGTGAATGAGGGTCGTGATTGAGCCTCTGGAGTCGGGGAGGACCTCGCCACTCACCAAGAGTGCAGAGAAGAGGTCGCGGAGGGTTTTGGCTATCACTGCAGGTTCCAGAAGGTACACCTCGAAGGGTATTCCATCTGGGCCTGGGGCTTTAAGCCGTGGGGATTTCAGAAGGGTTTCCATCACCTCCTGGATGAAAATAGGTACCAGTAGAGCCTCATCAGCCCGTGGGTCAATGGGCGGCTCTGGAGCCCGCCACAGGAAGTCTTGGATGTCCGATGGGTCCACCTGGGTGGCATGGAAGAGGCTGGAGTAGAAGCGGTGTAGTTCCTGCGTGAATTCCTCCTTATCTGAAGTGGTTGTAGTGCCAATCTTCAGTGAAGTAATATCCTGCGCTGTTGACCGGGCTTTCTGTTTCTGAAAGAAGAAGCGGGTGGGGCGTTCCCTATTGAGCATAGTAACGAGATGTTGTAAAGTTTGCTGCCCGTTCTTCCTGCAGTGTGATCTCCAAGCGGAGTGCTTCCTGCGCCGCTTCCCAGTTTTCCAACCATCTGGGAGAGGGCGAAGGCTGGAAGTTTCGCTCCAGATGTCTGATTCTGGCTTCCGCCCTTTTGACTCTGGCGCGAGCTGCAGTCATCTGGGCTTTGGCACAGTTGTAAGCAACGCGGGTGATGCCCTCCTTGGTCACCGCCCATCTAGCCTTATGGTCAAGCAGGTGGGGTGGGGAGGTGAGAGTCTCCCAGATGGTCATAGACAGCTTCTCCTTAGTGAAGGGGTTGTTGAGAAGAGCTGGGGCAACCCTAGGCCAGAACCTACGCGACGTTCTAAGTGTGGTGGTGAGGACAACGGTGAGTGACCTGTAATCACTAAGATGGTTGTCACGAGAGATGGGAGAGGAGACGCGGCCAATTAGCAGGGGGACAATCAGTGCCATATCTATGCGTGACGCTGACTGGAAAGCTCCTCCATCATACTGGATCCTAGTCATGCAACCTAGGCCAGACGCGGAGGGTGGAAACGCATCTATAAAGCCACTCAGGTGAAGGAAATCCTGGAGGCGACTTGATCCAGGTCGTTCCTTTGCTACAGGGGGTAAGAGTCACGGACGCGACTTATTGTTGTGTTAAAATCTCCTAAGAGGACTGTATTCCGTGGGAGATTGAGTTGGACGAGCTCTTCCAAGAGCCGATTTTGCTCTTGACCTGCATTAGGCAGTTAGATGCTTGCAGCGAAGAAGGAGAAGTCAGGAGTGGTGAGTTTGGCCAGTATGAGGCGGCCACCTAGATATTTTGAAAAAGAATGGGTTTTAACCTGGGGATTCAAAACAATGAGGGGCGGCATGGTTTGTCCAGAAGGAGTTGCCTCCAAACTGTTCATTCCATGCAGATTGTTCGTGGGGGAGGATATGGGGCTCCTGGACAGCAGCGATGTCAATTTGTGCTGACCTGAAGTTTCGGACGAGGCGGGCTCTCCGCTTAAAGTCCCGCAACCCATTTGCGTTGATGGATTGCAGGGCCAGGGTGCTGCCATGGGGACTCATAGCTGTTCCCCTCCATGTCCTGGGGGTTGCCAGCGCTTAACCTGCTGCTGTGAGGCGGCTAGTTTTGAGTCCTTTAGCTTGACTATTAGCTGCAATCTGTGAGGAGCGTCAAGGGTTCTGAGGGGAAGGAGAGGGGTGGGGGGCGGAGGACCCAGTAAGCCAGCCTAGGATGCTGCCCCCGCTCCGTTGCAGGGGAAGGACCTGAGGATGCTCAATGGTGACCTCCGCGGTGTCCCCATTTAATGAGTCTGAGTCCATATTCACTTCCTCCAACACTGCAAAGGATCCGCACGAAATGGACTGTGGGGTTGGGGTAGGACTCTTTGAGGTGGCACTTCTACCGCAGGCCGCGGGTTGCCAGTCCATGCTGGTGGGCATAGCTCCATTGGGAGCTGAGGGTTGATGCGATAAATCGCTGGTGGAGGTTGGTGGGGGTGCCGCGGAGCCCTGAGTGGGGGTGGCTGACGAGGGGCACCCTGTGGGAGATGCCTTGCGCTTGGTGAGAGAGGGAGTTGACTCTGGGAGATTGGAGAGGGTGCCCACTGGAAGGAGGGCATGAGCGCGAAGGTATCCATACCAATAGTGGGGTTAGCTGTTTCAACTGCTAGGCGTAAGGCCTCAGGGGACAGGTCTTGAACGGGAACCCATTGTGTGGGTTGTGGAATTGCTGCTGCGGCCACGTGGGATCGTTTTTGGCCTGGTTTAGGCCCCTGAGTGGTGGCTAAGAGGGCTTGTTTTCGAGCTGTGCAGCCACTATACAAGTGTCCAAGGGCGTTACACCATGAACACCGGGGGCGCGTCTGATCAGGGTCGACAAAAAAGATCTCAGGGCATGCCCCAACTACCGCCACACGAGGAATAACCTCAATGTTGCGGGATACAATGGGGGAGGGGATGATTGACGCCCTAGCAGTGCGAGCTCTTTTAGTGGGAGCATAGTAAGAGGGGACGCTAAAGTCCACTGAAAGAACATACCCAAACTCCATTAAACCACGATGAAGTGCCAGTTTAAGAGACTCAGGATCAACAGTCGTTGGTAGGTTGGAAAAAGTAACCCATGAAATTTTCTCCAGGTGAGAGCGTGTGCGGGAGATGCAAAGAGATTCACGTGGAATAATGACCTGGAGGGTGGCAGCATGGTCATCAAGGGCAGCTTCAGTGAAGCCCACATCGATGTAGTGGCCCTCCACTGATTTATGGATGGTGGTGTTAATTGGGAATGTCTCCGCAATCGGTGCAAATTATGAGAAGTAATCCTCTGTATAGAATTTAACAGGGTTATGCCCATAATAAAGGCGAATTGAGTGGGAGAGGGTTGAGCGAGGTAGAGCTTTTTGCGCTCTAGTTTCGGCCCATTTCTTCTTAACATCAGCAATAAACGCCACTTCACGGGGATCAGCTTTGGGTAGAGTTGGTGCCAGAGGTTTTTGTCACGCCCCAGTGGCTCCTTTGGTACGCTTGTGTTTGCTTTGGGCTGCAATTGCGGGTTGAGTGTGAGCTGGTGGTTTGGACAAGTTTGCGGAGTTCCCTTGTTGCTGGAATGTTACAGCAGTTGCTGGCGTCATAATAAATTGAGGGGCGGATTGTTGGGCCTCGCTAAATTGGGGAGGCCCATACAGATTGGAATTAACTCCAGCCAATTGGGAGGAGGGCGATGTTTTATCACCATCCAAATCTATTTGGGTAAATTCAGCCCGGGTATTTGCTGTGATTTCGTGGGCAAAACTCACTAGCTGATTGGTAAATTAGTCGTTTTCAGCATATGGAGATAAAGTGCCAACTTGAGAAGTGCCGATTATGGGGTTTAAATGAGACGGGTGAGATTGGAACTAGTGTGAAGTTCCAAAATCTGAACCATTTAAATCCTCATTGGGAAGAGTAGATTGTCCCATTTTGGTGCTTAGTGAACCAGAATGTGCGGCTAATCCAACCTTACATCCGAGGGTTTGAAGGCCAGGTGATTGTTGGGCCTCGCGAAATTTTGGGGAGGCCCATCCAGATTGGAATTAACTCCAGCCAATTGGGAGGAGGGCGATGTTTTATCACCATCCCAATCTATCTGGGTAAATTCAGCCCAGGTATTGGCTGTGATTTTGTGGGCAAAACTCACTAACTAATAGGTGAATTGGTCGTTTTCAGCATATGGAGATAAAGTGCCGACTTGAGAGGTGCCAATTAAGGGGTTTAAATGGGATAGGTGAGATTGGAACTGATGTGAAGTTCCAAAATCCGAACCATTTGAATCCTCATTGGGAAGAGTAGATTGTCCCAATTTGGTGCTTAGTGAACCAGAATGTGCGGCTAATCCAACCTTACATCTGAGGGTTTGGGGGCCAGGTAGCTGGGTATCGCCCCTCATGGAGGGAGCCAGAAACACGGCGTCAGCAATAATAGATGGGGCTGAATTAGCTGACACAATGGGGGAGGTGAATGACTGGATGGGCTGAGTTGCATTCAACTGAGCAGACGCCATTAAAACAGCGTGGGTGATGGCCTCCTTGGTTGGAGGGGGCCCAGCGGTTTGGTGATAGCAGCGCACACAGAGCTGTTAGTCGTGCAGGTTGCAGAAGTGTGATCAGGTGAACTGGCGCTAGTTGAAGTAGCTCCAGGTTGGGGGGTGGTGCCTGCTTTCATGGCTGCTGCTTGAGAGCGGGTGATTCTGGTTGACCCTGAGTTGGGTAACCGAGTGTTGCTTCGTTTAAGGGTGGTGCTGGCTCGTTTGGCATATCCTGCGGGTTCTTTTGCGGGGTTTTCCACCATATTTGCTAATAGTTTTCGTAAATCTCTTTAGTGGAGCTAAATTTCAGGCTGAATTAATTTTTGAAAAGTGATGCTTAGCAGAAAGAGATTTGTGAACGCTATTGTTAAAGAACACCATACAGTGGGAAAGGGTATTATGAGCTTTTTTGGAAAAAGTGATCAGTTTAATGTCCATGTTTTAAAACAATCAGATGCATCTTACTCTAAATGTACCTACTGTGACACTGTTATAGCGAAAACCTGAGTTTGCGCAATAATTGATATGGGTGCCCCAATCAACATAGTGTTCTCAAAGCTTGTGTATAAGTTAGCATTAAAGCCTGATGTAGAGCACCGTATGGTGTATGGTACTGCAGGCGCAGAAAGCACAGTCTTGGAAGGAGCATACAGTCTGCTATCTTTGCGGTTTGGATTGACTGTCGTTTTAGCCTCAGCTATAGTGTTACCAATCGATTATTATGACCTGATAATTGGTACTGCTTTTATGCGTCACTTTGGAGCTGTTGTTGATATGACATCAGAGGCATTCCAAATTCTGGGGAAGCGGATCCAAATCTATTTCACTTCCATCATAATGTCAAAGGATACATACACATGAGTCACGTCAATCTTGCATATGGTGATGGGGTGGTTTTGGTTCGCTATCATCGATTAAAAGGCAAGACCTGGGCCCTTCCTAACTAAATTTATGAATATCAAGGGCTACTTCTTAGAGCTGCTAGCTCTATATCTATTCCCTCCGGACACCAAGCAATCATAAACACTGTGTTAGAGGTGGAAGTGCCTGCCAGGCTATATGGGGAGGTCATTGGGCCCTACCAACAATCACGACTTGAGCCCCACATGGACCCTGGCATTATACTTCCGGGGCATGGGGAGATCAAAGACTTGGTAGCAAATATTCAAGATAAAACAATGCAAATCCGCTGACACCAAGTAGTTGCATTCCTCCATTTCATTCCAGTTGAGGAGGTCCTTAAAATTCATGAGTTTGGTTCACTGGATGAATTCAGTCTGCCCATAAAAACAAAGCCTGGTATAATGGCAGTTGTACCGCGTGAAAATTAATGGGGTTAACAGAAGATCAGAAGGTTAAAGCGGAAGCTTTATTTCAAAATACAAAGAGATCTTTACTGTCAATGATCATGATTTGGGGTGCGCCCAAGGAGTAATCCATTGCATGGACATTGGAGATTATCCCCCATCAGATCTCGACAAATCCGCCAATCTAGAGCATTGGAAGAAGTTTTTACAGCAGAAATCAATAAAATGTTGGAGAAAGGAATGCTTGAACCATCGAAGAGCCCATGGGCTTCCCCTGTCCTAATTGTCAAAAAGAAGGATGGTACCAACCAGGTAGTATTAGACTACCGCAAGCTCAACAGTATTAAAAAAAGGGCTCATATCCCTTGCCATGGATTGATAATGCGTTGGACCAGTTGAGGGGAACTCATTACTTCTCCGCACTGGATTTGATATCCAGCTATTGGCAGATTAAGTTACCTGCGGTGGAACAAGAGAAATGCTCCATTATCATGTCAAAAGAGCTTTATCAATGACACGTATGTCCCAAGGACTATGTAATGCCCCTGCTACTTTCCAACAGGCGATGGACACTATCCTTAGCAACTTCAAGTTGTCATACATTCTTATAGCCTTGATGACATTAACGTTTTATCCCGTACATTTTATGAGCACCTTAGTCATTTGGAAGAGGTATTCCGCCAGTTGGCTGAGGCCAACATCAAGATCAAGCCCCAGAAATGCCACTTTTTCAAGGATCAGCTAGAGTACCTCAGGTTTGTAGTTGATGCAACAAGGCTGGGGCCCTAAACAGCTAAGGTGGAGGCCATTCAGAAGATGACTACACCAAGCACTAAACGCGATATACAAGAATTTTTAGGGATGGTTGGCTACTATCGCCGCTTCATACCTAACTTTAGTTGTATTGGAGGACCAAAGTTTGAGTCATTAAAAAAGGATGTCACGTTTGAATAGATGAAACACTGTCAAGGCTCCTTTGATACTCTTCAAACAGCGTTGATCGAAGCACCAGTGCTACATTACCCAAATTTTGAGAAGGAATTTATTGTACAGACGGATGCATCTCTTTCCGCTGTGGGGGCAGTTCTATCTCAAAAAGATGATGAGGGGAGGAACACCCAGTGGCGTATTGCAGTCAAAGTCTGAATAGCCATAAATGTAATTATACTGTGACTGAGCGGGAGTGCTTAGCAGTGATTTATGCTTACAAGCAATTCTGAGTATATTTGCATGGTGTAAAATTTAAAGTTGTTACAGGCCACGCCTTGTTACGCTGGCTGCAGAACCTTAAGGAGCCTGAAGGCTGGCTAGCACGATGGGCCCTTAAACTACAGGCTTACAACTTTGAGATCCTTCACTGACAAGGAGCAAAACACCAGAATGCTGATTGCTTGTCAAGGCTACCAACTATTGCAGTTACAGCAGACCTGAGTGATATTATGTATTACAAGATGCTCGGCAGAAAGTACAATGATGAGCCACCCAAGTCATCAAGGCGTTGAATGAAATGTGAGCCAATATGTTCCAGCAGAACGGTGAGTTGTATAAGCGGATTGGTGATTCCACAGTGAATTTTCCATGACCCTCAATGTGGCCCAACATTATCATGAGCGCACATAGGGCAGTTGGGCATGGTGGTGTGCGCAAGACAATGGAATTATTGCAGCCTCAGTATTACTGGGAAAGCATGAACTTCGATGTTCTTGATACTATCTCCTCCTGTCACCAGTGCCAAGTGGATAAACTGTTCCACTGGAAGACCTCATATCAGTTAATAAAACCGCACTTCGCTTGGCATATGGTTTCCTTTGATGTCGTCAGGCCTCTGCCAATGGGAGCCAACTGGTGTAATTATATTCAGGTGGCTATTGACCACTTGACCAGGTGGGTTGAAGAGTGGGTGATATGGGATTTGGGGGCAGTCAATGTGGCCAAGTTATTAATGACATGTGTTATTCATAGACATGGCTGCCCTCAGTTCATTTTTACCGATTATGGAATTAACTCCACCTCCCACATCCTCCCCAAATTGAATGAGCCCATGGGCATCCATGGGTTTTCGATGACTCCATATCACCTCAAGTCCAACATAATGGTTGAACGGGTTAATGAGACCCTGGTGAACATCCTTAGGAAGCTGGTAACTGATAGACCCTCTTATTGGAGTTCCCTCCTGTCTACTGCTGTCTTTGCTTACGATATCAGCTACCATTCAACCATAGGGAAGAGCCCTTTTCACCTGCTATATGGATGGCACCCCGCTCTTCCAGCATTGGTTTATTCATGTGTAGAAAATACCGGTGGAATGGAGCCCTACTGTTACTTGGTGAATTTATCTGAAACATTGATCAAGTTGCAAACGGAAGAGTAATCATTCATCTTGGTCAAGAAGATTAGGAATTGGGCCACCAATCAGGTACAATGTAGTGGGTTGACCCAATTTTAAGAAGGTGAGATGGTTTTGTTCCACGACCAGCACAGATTTGGGTGGAAACACAAGCTGGCCAACATTTGGGTCGGTTCATTCAAAAAGTTGATAAAACTGGTGTTGAAGCATACACCATCAAAGACCCAGAAAGTGGTAAAATTAAAAATTGTGTATATGCAAAGTTTCTCTGACCATATAAACAATATGAGACTTATCATTCAGTCAAAGAGGGGGGTAATGTCAAGATTTCGATATGACTGAATGATAATCCCTGGAGAGTTACTGTGGAATGGCGAGAATCCGCCAACTAGGATGATATTCACAAGTATATGAGCACCTTGAGATGAGGCAATATTGGGTTATGATGGGTTGTTATTAAATCGCCTTTGGATAAGGTGATAAGGTGATTTCAACATTGGATAAATATAATTTAGATCGTCAAAAATTAGGGCGATAGAAAGTTGAAGAATGCCAGCTAAAAGCAATGAGAATTGGCAGAATAGAATAGTTTAAGCTATGAGAAGTATATCATATGAAGTCAATGATATATAAGTGAAATGGGTGATTAAAAGAAGGTGGTTGTTAACAGTGGAGGGAGCAGAACAGCAATGAGTCGCTGTAATTATTAGAATAAATAAAAGTATAATAGGACAATTATTCATATATCCTTATATTTTCAAGTGTGTTTTGAGACTATTGATCCCCATATTATTCTGTCTGTTGTTCAGTGGGTTCAACCTGTTTGACCCTTATGCCGGATCCCAATGATACTGACCAAAATTATAACACTGAACTTTAGTAGGAAAAAATGCTAAAATTATTTTAGAATCTTGGGTAATATCCACCCAGGATGATCATGTATTCAAATGTCCTAAATATGTGAGTCATAAGGTTATAGATGTGAAATACCACCAATATGGATGAGACCTGCTACTAATCCAAGGCTATTGAAGCAGTAGTCAGTGAAGAAATCAGAAAACTAATTGAGCATGGTATCCTCATAACATCACTAAGTCCATGGGCGAGTCTGATCCTTATTGTAAAGAGGAAGGATGGATTAAATCAAATGTCGATCAATCACCATCAGTTTAATAAAACTCTTAAGAAAGGTTCATATCTAATGCCAAGGATAGACAACAAGCTCAATCGCCTAGGAGTGGCCAAGTCTCTTTCAGCAATGGATTTGATCTTGGGTTATTGGCAGATAGATTGCTAAAAGAAGATCAAAAGAAATATGTGATTAACACCTTACTTGTAAATTACCAGATGACAAGATTGCCTCAGTATTGTGTAAAATGCCGGCAATTTTCCAAAGGGCAATGGATTCTATCTTTAGTGACCTAAATTTTCTTACTTTTTGGTGCACTTGGATGACATTAGCGTTTTTGTAGAACATTCACCAATCACTTGGGAAACTTGGAAGAAGTGTTCAAATGCTTGCGATGCAAATTTAAAGATCAAGTCGAGTAAATTCCATTTCCTTAAGAAAAATATTGATTATCTAGATTTGTGTTAAACTCTGGAGGGTTACAACTACAGACACAGAATAAATTGACCATTAAACATATGAAAATCTAAAGAGTTTTTGTGACATACAAGTCTTTCTTGGGATGGTCATCTACTATTTCTAATTTATCAAAGGTTTCTCCAAAATCGCTTATCTAATAATTGACCTATTGAAGGTTCTTAAAAATTTCATGTGGAATGAGGAAACTAAAGAAGTATACAATGAGCTATGAAGATATATGTTGACTAATCTTGTGCTGGAGGACCCAAACATTAATAGGGAGTAATAATTAAGATGTATTCCTCATTAACGATGATTAGAGCTTTTTTGGTCAACTAGATGATGATGGGGAGAGCATCTGGTAGAATTTGTGAGTAGAAATATCGACACCAGTAGAAAGAAACTACAATTTGACAGAGCGTGAAAGCATCACAGTGATATAGGGCTGTAAACAATTTAGATTGTACAAATGGGACACACTTCAAGGGTTTGGCTGAAAACTCATTTCTACACTGAATGCATAATCTTAAAGAACCAGTGGGGCGACTGGCATGATGGACTTTGAAAATTGTAAGCCTACAGTTCTGAAATTATACATAGAGCAGGAGCAGCACATCAAAATGCTGACAGATTGTCAAAATTACCTGAATCTCAAGTCTTTTACCAACAAATGAATGAATTATTCCAATGGATAATTGAAGGGAATATTAGGGTTAAACCCCAGGAGATTCAAACCGCGGTGAAGAAAGCAATGGGATACTGAGATGAAGAACAGCCAGCTATAACTTGGTTGGTAAAAGATGTGCTTATTCCATAGACTGTTGGAATGCTCAAAACTATAAAAGACTAGCACAAAGATGTAGGGCATGGTGGCCTAAGAAAAACAATGAATCAATTAGCCCAGTATAATTACTGGGAATCAAATAGTTATGACGTAACAGATTCTCTTGCATGTTTCATGGAATTTCAACTCTGAAAGCCCCACAGAATGTGATTGGATACCAGCTTGTACACCTGGGTTACTTGGCACATGGTGTCAATAGGCTTGATGGGATCACCAAGTGTCAGTACTAGGGGGAATAAAGTATATAATTGTTGCAATTAACCATCTGACCAACCGAGTTGTAACAAAGCCTTGAGTTAGCTAGATGCAACAAGCATTGCAAAATTTATATTTTACCAAGTAATTTACCTGCATCGATGCTTAAGATTATTACTAAGTGATAATGAAACAAACTTCATTTCCTATGTGATCCCAAGACTGATAGACTAATGTGAATCAGAGGAGGGGTGTCCTTTCCTTATTACCCAGAAATGAATTAAATGTTAGAAACAGTCAATGAAATTTTGGCTGAAATGCTGAAAAAATTTTTAATGTGGAAAACATCTTCTTGGTATCTTATCTAAGTTCTGTTACCTTTGCGCATATATAAGTTATCATACAGTGACAGGAAAAGCTGTTTAAAATTTCATAGAGATGAAAAGCCTCACTACCACCAATTTTGTACTAAGCATGGAACCAACTTCAGTATTTAATGCAACAATATTTAACTGAATGACGAGCATTTATAAAGAAAATCAATCACACTCATTTGACACAACGCCGGAGAGAAGAATTAGAGTAAATATGAAGGATAAAAAAATTTGACCAGCGTTTAAAGAGTACCATATGGGAGATAGGATAGCCTATTGCAATACACATGGAATTGGAAGAAGAAACAAGTTGGACGCCCTATGGTTGGGTCCATTTCGAAATTATTGCTAAGATGGCATCAGATGCCTATGCAATAAACATCTCTGATGGTTATATAGTGAGCTGGTTCCATACTTAAATTTAAAGTATTGGTCCAACTGACAAAAAATTTCAACTATCTTCATGAACGCTGAACTGAAATTGCAGGATAAGTCTAAAGAGGAGATATTTAACTAGAAATTATGGTTAAGTCACAAAAACTCTCCTCTTGATTTGCTCACTTTTGGTTGAATCATAGTTTATAATTTAGTAAAAACAGCTCCACTCGTCATCACCCTAAGCAAGCTCCTATGTCAATGCATTCAACGCCCGCTGCCCCCTCATGGGGAAGTGATATACCACCTCCTAATGTTTTTTGGCCATTGCCAAAATGATCTCAGGCTGGATTGGCTAGCCCTCTGAATTCTTCAGCATGTTATGTCCTGCCTAAGGAATTATCCTTACATCTCGCCCAAACCCAGATGGTGCCACGCTGCCCACGAGATCCCCCAAAGCACCCTGTGATTCAGCCTTTGGGTTGAATATGGTAAGTTGTTCCCCTACTCAGACAAAGCTATTATTGAATTATCCCATAATGTTATACACCTGCAGGCTTCATCAACTTCAACCCTTCAAGGAGTATTTTAATCTTGGCTTCTCAAGTGAAGCTGATGCTGCAGTAGTAGTTACCTTCCCCCTGATGTTCCAGGGCACCCCCTCCCAACTACTTGTACCCAGTTGCCCAATGATACCACTCTTGTGGTTCAGGTTGCAGGCCTCTCTACCCACCTACCACCCAAAATTTTAATAAATGAAATTATTGCTGGCTTATCAGAATATTGTTCTGATCCCATAATACAATTTGTGGTTCTCAATGGAGCCAACGATTTGCAGGCCCTCACTCCTACGCAACTATTCATCCAGTATCAACAGAAATAGTACGCTTTATCCCCCCTCGCACCATTATCCTCTCTGCCCCAGACCATCCTTTTTGGGCCCAAGTGGATGAAGGGCGCACCATTTGCCCTACCTGTTTTGAACTGGACCATTCAAAACGGCACTGCCCCTCCATCCCACAAGTCATGGCATCCACACCCAACTCTATGCACAATGACCTCATAGCTGATCCAATAACATTTTTTTATGGGGCACTATCCTTCCCCCTCACCCCAAAGTGGTAGCCATAGCAACCACTAAATCAACAATCCAAAAATCACTTCAATGAACCTCTTCTCCTAAACCCACCAATCAGGAGCCAGAATGGACTAAAGTAAGTTTTAAACTAACTTTCAACAAACGCAACAGATAACCAATATGAAAACAACCCAATCAAATTCAACTAAAATCAATGGGATTATTTGGTTGAAGATTATGATTTGGGAGAGCTTATCCTGAATCTAAAGGGGCTGGGTTCCCTACATCTGTCTGTACCTCAATAAAGATTATGCAGCCCAATCCATAAAGCGCCATTATGCGCCTCGCCCTGATGCCATCCATTCAAAAGTGACCACAAACTGGCTGAAGGGGCAGTTGCCTCCCCTGTATGTCGCCCAACCCTTAAGCCATTGCAAAATCAGTTGCAGTACTGGCTACAGGCATGACACATCCTATCCTACCTATTACCATGCTTTCATAACAGAAAAAAAGGCCATCTCCAATACTATCAGGTGGCAAATTCAACAGTTCAAAAAGTTTCAGCAGTTGCAAAGTTCAGTTTAAAGACCTGCATTGCTGCAACAACCTTGCAACCATCGCCACCCCTATTTAAAGTACGCCTTAAGGCGGAAGAAGCACTTTCAAACTATATTACCACCCTCCTCATTGCACACATTGAGTTGTAAGCACCCCTTTGTTATCTTGACCCCATTTCCATGATGCGCCCACACCATTGCTATCAGCTTTGTGCCACTACATGTCCACAACAGATGAGGAAGAAGAGCCTCCTGATCCCCCTTCACCCACCGCCATGGATGTATAGCAGTTTCTGCTTCTGAATTGGTTGTTGTGTTTTGTTTGAATTTTGCATCCATTCAAGAAGATCAATCTGTCTCATTTCAACCATACTTAATTTTAATTTAAGTTTTTGGATCATTTGAGCATTGGTAATGTTCGTCCCCTGGTTGGCTTGCCTCAGTTAAATAAATGGTTAAGTTACAAGAGGGGACAACTGAACCTTGATTGCTGAATAAGTCTTAGGAGGGGACCGTTATACTAGAATTGATCGTTAATTTTTAAAAGAAGGCCTATGAATCTAATGATATAGGTTAAGTCTCATTGCAAAAAAACAGATATAGAAAAACATATGAATTATAAAAAATTAATAATTTAAAAAACCATATACTAAAATAACATTTTTATGCCACTGTCATGGAAACGGCTGATAAGAATTAGACTGGGCTCCCAGTTGGGGTGTGTGAGCACCCAGTGGAGAGCCCAGAATGCCAAGAGCACAATGGTCCATGCAACTAGAAGAAGGGGGATTTAGTGGGGATGTGAGGAAAGCAAATGTTTATAAAGTGTACCAAAGGCCCCCAAGGCAAACCAGATGGTTGCAATGGGGCAACCGTGAGTCTTGTGGGGGCAACCCCCAAGGGCGGGAGAGGTGGGGAGGGTGACAACTCCTCCAGGGTGCGCGGTTGCTGGCCTTCAGTCATGGGTAGGTGAGTCTGTGCACCTGAGAGGGGCGGCACAGGGCCCACCGCAGGGGCAGGGGTGCCATCAGAGGGGAAAACAGACCTGCGACCAGCGTTAGGGGAGAGACCCCCTTGGGCGGGGTGCTCCAGAACCCCAGATGGGTGGAATTAGTGGCGGATGAGCCAGGTGTGGGGGCCAAACTCATGGGCATCAGGTTGGGGGCGCCCTGAGGCTGCTCCAATGGGGAAGAGGTCTCAGGAATCCCAACAGTAAATAAAACGGATGGTTCACATTAGACAGGTACGTGAAAATGGATGGAGAATCAACTCTGTCATTGAGAATGAGGCGGTTTGCCACAGATACAATCCACCGCGCATGTCAGGGTTGAATGACCGGATGACCCATTTGGCAATCATCAGGAGGATTATTTGGGCAGCGGCACGCTTTTCTGGATTGATTGGTGGAATTTTATAGGAAAGCAAACAGGCGGAGTCTGTGACAAGGCGTTTGGGGTATTCAGCTTTATTTTAGCGCAAAGTGTGGGAAGAATAGAGAATGAACCAACAACTGCCCATCAACAGGGCAGTTGCCTTAAGTATTGGGAAAATCGCATAGTGGGGATGCTGGGGTATTGGGTGGTTGGGGATTGGCGATGGGGTTTGGTTGGCTGGTGGGTGGGGGGTGGATGGATGCCCAAAATCTTGGCAAAAATCAAAAAACTTTTTGCAGATTTTCCCAAATTTTTGGGGCCAGACCAGGTCGATGGTACCAATCTGGGCCTTGACCATTTGAGTCGGGCAGCTCACTTGGTTCAGATTTCCTGGATTCGTCCTGGGGGCTGTGGCCTTGGTGCTCAGTTGTCTGCAACCTGGTCTGAACTCTCAATTTGATTGTCTATGTGATCCAAACTTCCCAGATCCATTCTGGGGGTAGGGGCAACTGGTCCAAGTCACTTGTGGCCTGGTTTGAAACCCAAATCAAGTTCTAATCTGATTTTTGGACCTGACCAGTACAGACCAGCTCCATTAGCCCAGAATTTGCAGACTGGGCTCTGATACTTGCGCTGGCTGTTTCTTCAAAATTTTGGTAAGTTTCCCCTGGTGAGTGAGGGGTCCCAGGGGCCCGCCCATGGCCCCTGGCCTGCATAATCTCCTGGCAGGTCCCCTCTATTAATTTTACCAGGGTTGGGGAGGGGGGAGGGGAGAGATCTGAATATCTCTAGGGGGAAGGGCAGTCACCCAGCGCTCATCAACCACATGCGCCAGGTCGCTCAACTGTGACAGGGGGTCCACTTGGGCCTTTGGCCCCCTTTTGGTCTGAAAGGGATGCTGCTCCCTATCCAGTTGTAGGGGCTGGTCCCCAAGACTTACACTACCCTTTCCTTTTTTGACAGGGAGGAGGCCCCCACCTGGGGCATGGACCAGAGCATAGTTCTTGTGCCTCTCTGGGAGCTTTATGGCCAGGATGGCTGCAATCTTCTGGGGGGATGGGGGCTGCCAGGTGGGAGTTGTGGAATTCTTCTATCAGGTCCTTGCAATTTGCGCAGTCGCGTGCACTCACCCAGCTGTTCTCATATGAGGGGTAGCCTTTCCAGGCAACCAGGTATTGAACGGATCTGCGGGACCTCCAGGAAGCCAGGATAGCCTCCACCTCCACTTCCTGGGATTCCCCAATGAGGATTGGCTCTGGTGATGTTGGCCTTTCCCCTTTGAAGGGGGTCAGGAGGGAGGTGTGGAAGACGTTATGCTGCTTCCAGTGAGCGGGCAGCTTCAAATGATAGGCTCCATTGCCTAAGTCCTTCTCCACCTTGAAGGGGCCAGAGCATTTGGCTGCAAGTTTCTGGGTGGGGGCTTTTAAGGGAAGATTGCGGGTGTCCAGCATAATGAGGGAGCTGACTTTGATCTCATGTCCAGGGAGGCGCTTCCAGTCAGCAAACTTTTTGTAATCCTTGATGGACTTTGTCAAATGTTCACAAACCAGGTTGTGTGTCTTGCGGAGTGCACACACACGGTCTTCAGCTGCAGGGACTGCTGAGGAGAGCTGGGGGCCAATTTGGAAGGAGGGGTTGTAACCCAGGGTGGCCTCAAAGGGGGAGAGGTTGGTCGAGGAGTGGAGTGAATTGTTATATGCAAACTGTGCAAGGGGTAGGTCCTTGGCCCAAGTGTCCTGTGAGGCTGTCGCATAACAGCGCAGGTACTGCTCCAGTACCTGGTTCACCCGCTCAGTCTGCCCATCAGACTGGGGGTGGTAGGCTGTAGATCTGCAGGGCTTGATGCTGAGGAGGGTTAGCAACTCTTCCCAGAACCGGGCGGTGAACTGGGGTCCCCTGTCACTCACTATCTCTTTGGGGAGACCAAACATGGCAAAGACATGGTTGACAAATAAATTTGCGGTCTCCACCGCAGTGATAGAGGAGAGGCAGGGGATGAAGAGCGCAAACTTGGTAAATCAAATCAATGACTACCATGATAGCATCTGAGCCATTAGAGGGGGAGCTCCACGATGAAGTCTACTGAGACTGAGGTCCACGGGCCTTCTGCCTGCTGCAGGGGGTGTAGCAACCCCTTCTTCCCAGATTGGTCTGATTTTGCCCTGGCACAGGTGACACAGCGGGAGATCCAGGCGGGGATGTCCTTTGAGGACCCTGGCCAATTATAAGTTCTCTTTATGAGATCAGCGCACTTCTTGATGCTGGGGTGCCCAACAGTCTGGGGGACATGGTGTTCTTTGATAACACAGTTGCGTAGTGATGGGGGGACCCAAACCTGATCGCAGAACCAGATGGTTCCCTCCCACAGGGTGTATGGGGCTCTCTTCTGACTTGAGGACTCTAGGTCAGTGTAAAGCTCTAACCCTTGGGGCAACAGGTCTGGGCAGCAAGGACGCGGAGGAGGAGCGGGGCATCAGGGGCAAGGTTGGCAAAAGCTACTGTCGGAGGGGCCAAGGAGAGGATTTGGGAGGGGGGCACTACAGTAGTAAGCTCTAGCAGGTCCTCTCCACCATTGGGTGATAGAGATGGGTTCCAGCTGAGCATGTTTGGCAACACATTCAGGGGGCCTTTATGAATATATATTTAAAATGAAACCCACATAGGTCCTGGTATGTGCAAGTTTGGCGGTGCCCCAACTTCTGGGGTTTGAGGTAGTATAGTAATGCCTTATGGTCAGTCCAAACAGTGATTTCATGCTGTGCGCCTTGCAGGAGGTATTGCCAGTGGGTGAGTGACCATGCCACTGCCGCTAGCTCCTTGTCATATATTGGCCATGCTTGTTCTGTGGAAGTGAATTTGTGGGAGTAGTAGGCCACTGGGTGCTCGACCCCCTCATGCTCCTGTAGCAGCATGGCGCTTATTGCCACCAATGAGGCGTCGCAGGCTACAATGAAGGGGTGGGAGGTGTTGTCATGCTGCAGGACTGGGGCGGTGAGGAAAACCTCCTTGATAGACTCAAAGGCCTGCTGGCATTCCAGGGACCACTTGAAGGGGGCGTTCTTCCCAGTGAGGGGGTGAAGGGGTGCCGCCAGTTGGGTGAGGGCTGGGGAGAATTTTTTAAGAAGGTGATGGTGCTGAGGAAACTTTAAAGTTGTTTCTGTGTAGTAGGGGTAGGCCAAGACTGGATTGCCTCGAGCTTAGAGGGGGAACAGCATATCCATCCTTCAGGACGAGGTTACCTAAGAAGGTCACTTCATCACAGAAAAATTCGCACTTTGAGGATTTTATGAAGAGCCCTGCTTTGTGGAGAGCTGCCACCACTGCTTCTAGATTCATGGCGTGTTGCTCTGGGGTAGGGGAGTGGATCAGAATATAATCAATGTAGGCTACAGCGCATGAGAAGTGCAAGTCCCCAAGCACATCATCGATGAGGCGTTGGAAGGTGGCCAGAGCATTTTTCAGTCCAAAAGGCATCACTCTGAATTGAAAAAGACCCCAGCGGGTGCGGATAGCTGTGAGCCACTCTTGTCCTCTCGCCACCCTCACCTGGTTGAAGGCGTTCACCAGATCCAATTTTGAGAAGACCCAGGATTTGGTGATGGCTTGGGCGATGGTTTGCTCTAAGGGCAATGGGTAGGGTCAGGGATGGTGATGTTGTTGAGGTGGCCATAGTCAATGTAAGGGCGCAGGGTACCATCTGCTTTCCAAGCGAAAACTATGGGGGAGGCAACCGGTGAAGATTTCTTAGTAAACCAGCCCTTCTCTAGCATCTTGTCTATCCAAGTCCCCAAGCCTTGTCCTCTTCCTCTGTGTAGGGGTAGATGGGGCAGTTGATCTTGACTAGGTCAACCGTCAGCTGAAATATTAAGTCATATTCAGAGTGTAGGGGGAGCTTGGAAGCCAGCGACATGTCAAAGATGGACTTATAGAGGGTTAGGAAGGGTGGGAAGTCCGAAGGGAGGTCAATAGAAGTGGGGTCTGGGGGGAAATAGAACTGAGGGATGTGTCAAGGGGAGGGTTTTCAACAAGGGAAACTCTCCACTCAACTTGAGGTTTGAGAACAACAAGGAGTTATTAGCAAGATTGATGCGGACCTGCTGTCACCGCCATCAGCCCACCTCCAAGATCACGGGGTAGAGCAAGTCCTGTATGGCTGAGAAGTGGTCACTGAACTCAAAGTTGTGGACAGAGAAGTGCAATGGGCGTCAGACGCAGTAAGACTTCATGGGTTCCGATGAAGCGCCCAGGACCAATGAGGCTTCTTCCATTGCCAGGTCTAAGAAATGTGCCACAATGAGGTCAATAAAGTTGCCTGCCGCTCCAGTGTCGAGGAGGGCTTGCATGGTAAATTCACCTGACTCTGAGGGGAAGGAGATAGGGAACAAAAAGTAGGCTTGATCTTCTTTGTTGGGGTGGGCAAGAGAGAGGGCAGCTGAGGAGGGAGCATGACCCATCATTAGAAGAGATTGACCAAGAGGCGCCAGGCTGGTCTGGAACTGGGGAGGGGTTTCTGCTTCCTCCTTGTATCAAATGGGGCAGCGAGGGTTGATGTGTATGCCTGCTCCACTCTCTTTGAGGGGGGCCTCTGGGTTAACTGGGGGGGTGATAGCGCCAGGATGGGCAGGCTCTGAGCTCTGGGGGATTGAGGACCCACTCTCCTGATCCGGGGTGAGAGCAGGTGGTGCTGCAGGCAGGGGCTCTTCTGAGGGGAGGGTATCCAATGTGGGTACAGAGGGGGCGCTTCCCTTGGCCGCAACCACTGGCAGGGGGAGAGGGAGTGGTATGCAGCCCCTCAAGAGCTGCGACAGCGCATGTGGGTGTATGGAAAGTCCTGGTCCCATTTGCGCGAGTCACAGAGAATGCAATTTTAGGACCTGGGGAGGGGGTCCCAAGGTGCATGAGCAGCCGCAGTGGGGTCCAAGGCAGCTCAGAAGGCGGAGATGGCGATTTTGGGGGGATGGGCACTGTGGGGGCCAGGACTGCGAAGGCTTCAATCAGGGAGGGTAGGTACGTGCTGTCTGTCATAGTATGAAGAGATGGAGGAGGCGCGCTGGTCTAGACTCAGGGGCCTGGACTGCCAAAGTGATCAGCGCCAGTAGGGGGGTGGGGTTCTCAGACTTAGCAGCAAAGTGGAGTACTCCTCTGACCCAGTGGTGGGCATCCCCATCTGAGGGCATCAAGGAGAGCTACGCTCTGCTGGGCATCAGAAGGAAGGAGAGTTTTTACCCATCAGCAGTGAAGTGCACCTGAAGTTTTTCCAGGGCACCCAGGATTTGATCGGCCACCTCATCAGAAGGGATAGGGGGACTCCCAACCCTATCATGTTGACTGATGGGGTGACACTTGTCGCCAGGGCTCTGCGGGGTGGGGACCAGGTCAACACAAACTGGCGGCATGCTCAGATGAATGAGGCAGCTGACCAGCAGGAGAAGGCCAGGTTGCAGAGAGAGAGAGTACGTTTAGGGTTAGGGCATAGGCCAACACTTCGCCAGTGCCAGCGAGGAGGGCGGAGAAGGCTGAGGTTATGGGTCAGTTCATTATGTCATGGAAACGGCTGATAAGAATTAGACTGGGCTCCCAGTTGGGGTGTGTGAGCACCCAGTGGAGAGCTCAGAATGCCAAGGGCACAGCGGTCCATGCGACTAGAAGAAGAGGGGATCTAGTGGGGATGTGAGGAAAGCAAATGTTTTTTATGTACCAAAGGCCCCCAAGGAAAACCAGATGGTTGTAATGGGGGCAACCGCAAGTCTTGCGGGGGCAACCCCCAAGGGCGGGAGAGGTAGGGAGGACGATGACTACTCCAGGGTTCATGGTTGCTGGCCTTTGGTTACTAGAAAGTGAGCCTGTGCTCCAGGGAGGGGCGGCACAGGACCCACCGCGCAGGCAGGGGTGCTGTCAGAGGGGAAAACGGACCCATGACAAGCTTTAGGGCCGAGTCCCCCTTGGTCAGGGTACTCTGGAGCCCTGAGGTGGGTGGGATTAGCGGCGGATGAGCCAGGTGTGGGGGCCAAACTCGCGGGCATTGGGGTGGGAGCGCCCTGAGGCTGCTCCAATGGGGGAGTGGTCTCAGGAAATCCAACGGCAAATCTAATAGATGGGTTTGCATTAGACAGATACATGAAAATGGATGGAGAATCAACTATGTCATTGAGAATGAGGCGGTTTACCATGGATATGATCCACTGCTGCATGGCGGGGTCAAGCGACCAGATGACCCATTTGGCAATCATCAGGAGGATTATTTGGGTGGCGGCATGCTTTGCTGGATCAATCAATGGAATTTTGAAGGAAAGAAAACAGGCGGAGTCTGTGACAAGGTGTTTGGGGTATTCAGCTTTATTTTAGTGCAAAGTGCGAGAAGAATAGAGAATGAACTGACAACTGCCCATCAACAGGGCAGTTGCCTTAAGTATTGGGCAAATCGCATAGTGGGGATTCTGGGGTATTGGGTGGTTGGGGATTGGCGATGGTGTTTAGTTGGCTGGTGGGGGGGGGTGGATGGATGCCCAAAATCTTAGCAAAAATCAAAAAACTTTTTCAGATTTTCCCAAATTTTTGGGGCCAGACCAGGTCAATGGTGTCGATCCTGGCCTTGACCATTCAAGTTGGGCAGCTCACAAAGTTCATATTTCCCATATTCATCGCGGGGGGCTGTGGCCTTTGTGCTCAGTTGTCTGCAACCCAGTCTGAACTCTCAATTTGATTGTCTACGCGATCTGAACTTCCAAGATCTGTTCTGGGGGTAGGGGCAACTGGTCTGAGTCACTTTTGGCCTGGTTTGAAACCCAAATCGAGTTCTGATCTGATCTTTGGACCCAACCAGTCCAGACTGGCTCTGTTAGCCCAGAATTTGCATACTGGGCTCCGATACTTGCGCTGGCTGTTTCTTCAAAATTTTGGTAAGTTTCCCCTGGTGAGTGAGGGGTCCCAGGGGCCCGCCCATGACCCTTGGCCTGCATAATCTCCTGAAAGGTCCCCTCTATTAATTTTACCAGGGTTGAGGAGGGGGAGATCTGGATATCTCTAGGCGGAAGGGCAGTCGCCCAGCGCTCATCAACCATGTGAGCCAGGTCGCTCAACTGCGACAGGGGGTCCACTTGGGCCTTTGGCCCCCTTTTAGTCCGAAAGGGATGTTGCTCCCTATCCAGTTGTAGGGGCTGGTCCCCAAGACTTACAAACTCATTCTGAAACTGGATCTGCTGTAATGAGGCATGAGGAAGAACAAGGATGTTTGGAAATATCAGCTCATGTTGAAACTGGATTTTAGAGAAGTAGGCACAAGGAAAAAGAATAAGAAGATCTGTTAAAATCAAAAATGGATAGCCCTGTCTAGGGAGTACAAAACCAAGAATCAGTAAGCCAACTGAGATCCTCTTAAATGCGTGCAGTCCTAACAGCCCAAACTGTGGAACACAGGCTTTCCAAACATATTACTGGTAAGATTAACCAAAATAGTCCTGGTACAGCATAATTTATTGGAATTACACTTGAGTGAGATGGCATTAAGGAGCAAAAGGATAAGAGAAACCACTTTGCTGAGGTTGGACATGAGATGTGTTAAGTGAGGACAATAATAGACTCCGCTGAAATTGCCATTAACTTTGATAGCCAAAGTATGAAAATGGCCCAGTTGTAACATCCCTTTCTGAATTTCTATACTCTGATGGATAATATGGTCAAATGGGGAGTTTTGGGATTTTTTAGTACGCCCACATCATCCATATCAATCAGAATATGTAAATATCTGCTTTATCCACTAGGCTTGAATCACCATAACGGATGTTAGTTATCATAGGATATGATAATTATTGCAGATATAATTCCTAATGGGATATTAGATAACCCATTAAGATTCAATTCTGTCATATTAATGTGTTCTTTGAGGATCTCAAACAATCAACATAAGGTTCACTATCAATTTAATAAATAGTTATTTTATTATATTGTATGATTTAACCAGATTTTTTCGCCAAGTAATTTATTTTAAATTATTAGTTGTTAAACTTTAACAACACTTTTGGTAGCAACTTGCAGGTTTACCTTTTAGATAACTTGACCTGCTGTTAGTGAGTAAAGTTCACATTATTAAGCATGTTGCTACATAATGAGGATAACTCGCTGGGGTTGAATGAAGGTGCTTATACAAGCTTTTTTATTTAATCCAGAAGGGGTCATGTTTTAGTTGGCGGTGAAATCTGACTAAATATATGAAAAATATCCCCATTTGGGACAACTCCAGAGGGTTAATCAGAAGGCGATGGCTGTCATTTTTTATTGAAAGTCAACAGAAGAATTGCGTGCCTGATTCCCTATATATTTCCTTGTTTCTTTTAAAATAAGGTGACTTGAAAATTGACAATTTGTAGTATAATAAATATTTAGACTTTCATACACTTTAACTCTTGGTATTAGAGGTGAATAGAATCCTTTGGCTATATATTGCTATCCAGATCTACGTGAGCTCCTATATTAAGTGAAAAAGGATCCTGCTGAATCTACTGATACTAGGCTAAGTTCCTTTGTCAAATTTCATTTCAAGGAGTAAAGAAGTTTCTTAACTCATAATTACTTTCAAAGTTATAAGGAAGAGCGTTAACACCAGTATAGCGTTGGATACAATCATCAATTTGATTGTGAAGATTAACTATGACGATAGTCTTCATAATATTGTCAATCATTCAGATAATATCAACAATCTATAAAACGCACACATTTTAACCTGTACAGAAGACTTAAAAGCCTACATTTGGAGCTCACTAAAGGGGCTAGATGAGTAACCTAGACTTGAAAGTTTACACCTTCCAATAAGTATCTACTGAGAAAGTGGGCCACAAAAATTATAGCTATAGTGCAACACCTAAACCAAACTGAGAATTGAATTAAAGGACTGCAACAACAATGTCAGAATTTTTCTAACCACAAAAACTAAGAGCCTGAGGGTCCTTGTTGGCATGAAGTGCCCCAAGGGCCAAAAGGTCCTGCTGTAGCTGATGATTAAGATTTCAAGGTCCTGAAGGTCCTAGAGAGCCCACAGCTCTGACAGAGCAGAAGGACTAAAAAATTACTGGGTCCACTATTCCACGCGCTAAAGGTTCTAAAGATCTGTAGAAAGCAAATTACTGCTGAAGATTTCAAACTTTTTAATCAAATAGAGCAGTATGTCTAAGGTTTCTTAGTTCATCTAAAAGGTCACCTGATTAACCATAATGTTTCCTAAAGCATTAGACAAGGAGATAGAATATATGCAGAGGTACACAAAACTCACTGATAATCTTCTTAATTAGATAAAACAAACTTATAACAACCTTAGAAACCATGATGGCAATTTTCAAGCCAAGGTTTTAATTTTAAAAGTTAACATGGAGCATAAGGTCAGTACAGCTTCACTGACCAGTTCTGGATTGAATTATAAGATAATGTGAAGAAACTAAGAAATATACTAAAGAAGCTTTTCTTTTTCTGTAATGATAACATTAGTTACTACTATTTGATTTGAACAGCAATTTTTGGTAACCACACAGGAAAGATGGGCGTTTACAACAAATCTCAATTGAACTGGGCAAAAGCCATAACAGGAAATGGGCAATACGGTACGCCAAAGGGCAAGAAGCGCCCTGGAGGGTGACCAGGAACCAATACTGCCAAGGAACCACAAACTGAACCACCTCCCAAATTTTTGGAGTTTACCATGAGATACAACCAGTACATGAAAATCCAGTACAACTAACCCCTTTTAAAGGTAAAGCATGGGCTCTGACTCTACCTGGGGGTTGAGTCGCCAACTTTGTGGGAAAAAGTGTGTGAGGCTCAGGCCTCCCTCTTCTCCTATGCGGTGTCTGTGATCATGGAAATGTTCCCATGTGGCTGGGTCTATTTAGGCTTTGAGACCATAGAAGATGCAGATGCCGCTGCAAAAGTATGTGTCAAAGCTGCTCTTACAAGGGGCAAACAAGTTGTGCGCACCATGTACACTAGATGGAACAAAGCAAACACTTTGTTCATCTCCTTTGACTTGCTTCCCACCAACCTCCCTCATAAGTAAATCAAGGAGGAGCTCCAAGTTGGACTAAAACACTGCGGAGTTATTAAACAATTAGAATTGCAAAGATTCCAATTAATGCTAAACCTGTGCACAGGAAAGGCTATCGCCATACTCCACCTAATTCCTGAGGTGGCTGAGGATCTCACAAGAATTCCTTACATAGCACATTTCACCTCCCAAATGGGAAGGTGTCAGAACCATTCCATGTCACACCAAAATGTGCACCGCCAATCTGCAACCACTGCACCACACTAAGACACAAGGAGAATGCATGCCCAGTGAAGGAGGGCATCACGGCCCCAGAATTCTGTGATGATTCCATGGACAAAAACAACACAGAATTCAGCAAAATGGTAGATGCCAACCACGAATTTCAATGGGGAGAGGATGGGCACTACCTCATCATAGGCCCAGTAACACCCAAAGCACACGAAATGCTGCAAAAGGCCTGCAAGCAGGAAGCGGCCAATATGGCAGCACTCGCGGCCTCTGCCATCAACCTTGGAAAAATTAGAAGACATTGAGGAAATCAGCCGAGCCAACCAATCAGAGCAGACTGCACAAGCTGAGGAGGACATGGAGGAGTTATCTGAGTCACCCAATCAGAGCAGTACGTTAAAAGGAAAATTTTCTCAACAATGCGAATGAATCACCAAATGACATCAATCATGCAAAAATCAACAAAACAATTTGACTCCAAAATGGGTGTAAAAGCAGGACCCAATTCTCCAAAATTGCACCCCAAACCGCAGTAACAAATCAGCGCAACGCACCAATTAACCAAGGGTCACAAGTTGAAGATTATGCCACATTATCAAAAAACTGCGATTTCTGTAAGAAATCAATGCAAGGTTTGGAATCGGAAGCTGCCAAAGAATATACTGGTCCTATGACATGAAGCAGGACCAGTAACAAGGGCGTTGGGTGTGGGCCGGGCGGCCCTCCCAACCACTCCTGAGGCGCTGCGGGCACCTCAGTAGCAATAGTGGTGTTAAACATTGCATGAGCCAGGGCTTACATGTCCCAAGCCAAGAACTGGACTACATGCAAATTCCTCCTGTAGATATCTTGGCCATCCAAGAAAACCACTGTACACAGGGGGAAGAAGGATCCTGGTCCACCAGGGTCTCACCATCCCTATTAGTTTGGATGACACACTGTGGGGTGGTCGTCAGAAATAACAAAAAACTAAAGATTATAAACTCCTCCTCATATCTGCACAACCAAATTCTGGTTGCAACGGTCATAAACCAAGAGGAAACAATTTCAATAGCAAGAGTTTATGCACCATGCACTGAAACTGAGAGGAAACAATTCCTCAAAACCATCCCAACACTTGCCATCCCACCTGATACCATTCTAATGGGTGACTTCAACTGGCCAGATAACTCCAACATGGACAGATGGCCTAGTACCAGGGGATACCCACTGGGACACATTGAGTTCCGTGCAATGAAGGCATCCCTAGGCCTACAACACCCTCCCCCGGATCACCACTCCTTCCCAACATGACCTACCCCAACATATGCAAGGTAACGCTCAGATCCAAAAGCCGCATTGACTTCATCCTTGCACCAAAAATACACCGTTGGAACATTTACAAATTTACAACAAAAAATAAATTTTTCTGACCACTGACTCATCTAGATGCAGCTCTCACCAACCTGAATTCTCACACAGGCATCAACTTGGAGGAAGCTACACACAGAAAACATAAAATTGCCCAAAATATCCGACTGGGTTGAATATGAGGCTACAAACCCAGAACTCACATCCCCACTCATATCAGATCCCATCAAAACCTGGGAAAATTTCAAATTCGAATTAAAATATAAAAATTGCCACATCGCCTCACGCAAATATACCGCTGACTCAGCCACAATTAGGCACATTTTGGTGGAGCTGGACCACCTTGAGCTCAACATCCCAAAGTTAGGCTACAGCCTCAGTTGAGTTAACAAATGGGCGGAAATATCAGCCCGCCTAAACGCTCTCATATTTGAACACCAGCACATATTCAAGGTATCAAGAAAAGGTAAGTTCATAAAAGAAGGTGAAACATGCTTGACGTACTTTTCTCACCAATTTACTCCCATGGCAACCAGCCCACGTGCACACAGGTCTGAAAAGTTGATGGCACTGTGGCAACTGACCCAACGGAGGTCAAGGCAGAAGTACACCGCTATTACGCAGAACTATATTGTGACACTCAATGAACCCCCAAAAATTAAAAAAATTTATACAAACCGCAGGAATACAAAGCACACCGCCAGACTACAACCTCCTATATGTAATAACAAAGGAGGAACTCTGGAACACAGTACATGTTTCACCTTATAGGAAATGCCCAGGACTAGATGGGATTCCCTATGAATTTTACAAAAAAATATTTCAAGCAAATCGCCACCCTCCTCTTAGCATCAATGAATAAGTGCCTAATGGAGACACGCCTCCTGCCTGGTGGCCAGGACTCCTATGTCATAACCCTGTACAAAAAGGGTGACAAATTGGACCTGGCCAACTGGCGCCCAATTGCACTCTCTAACACTGATACAAAGCTACTTACAAAAATTTTAGCATCCAGATTAGGCACAATAGCCTCCAATATCCTGTCACCCAATCAATTTGGGTTCATACCAGGGCGATCAATCTGGACCAATATACATTCAGTTTCCAACATATCCCAATCCAAAGCATCTGGAGCCCCGATATCCCTAGACCAGGAGAAGGCATATGACCGCGTTAGACAGCCATATCTAAAGAAATGACTGAGCGCCTTCAATCTCCCACCCAGATTCATAAACTAGGCGATGCTCCTTACAGAATCAGCATCCATGGCTGTATGCGTCCATGGCTTTTTAACCAACAAGATCACACCACATAGAGGGCTCAAACACGAGGACCCCCTCAGCCCACTGCTGTACCACTTCAGCTTTGATCCACTCCTTTGCGTTGCTGGCTCACGCCTCATGGGCATAACCGCACAAGGTCAGCCACCAGTCTAGATACTAGCCTTTGGGGATGACTGCATAACAGTTATAGCTAACAATAATGATGCCTGCCAACTGGAACGCACCATGGAGGAGTATTCCATAATGAGCAATGAATCGCTCAACAAAAGGGAAATGAAAATAATTCTCCTAGGCAAGTACACCAACAACTGGACCACAACACCCAAACCTCAAAGCCTCCCAAGAAGGAACAACCCAATCATCCTACCTTTTCTTATCACCTCCTTCAACCAATCTTGTCCGCCACCTTGGGGTATGGCTGGAGACAGGAGGGTACGCCAACGAAACAATGGAAAACAACCTACTATAGCGAATGACCAAACGAGTTGCCTCCCTTAAGGGGAGATTCCCAGGAACAACAGGGCGAGTAATAGTTGCCAACTCACTCATCCTCCCGATGCTGTGGTTCCCAGAACATCCAATATCCTTCTCACCAGCCTTCATGTCCTTAATCCGCGCGCTCATCCAGGGCTGACTGTGGACTAGAACCCGGCCAACAGTAAGGGCGGAAACACCCTTTGGCCCACAATCTAGTGGAGACATGGATCAAATTAACTTTGAGGTCCACGGCAACCAAATACTGGGGACCTGGATAAAGGAAGTCCTTTCCCCAGACCTCCTATAACAACACTGGTCAATAGCGGCGAAGGCAAACTTTGCACAGGAGCTAAAAATATCCAATCTACACAACCCATCAAGCCTGCTCACATACCTCACAAACCACCCCATTGCAGTGGGCCCTCACATAACTCCCCCACACTACAAAAAACTCCTCCGCACCATTTGAAACATGGGGCGAACCATAAACTATCACAGGAGCCAGTCAGGGAAGGGGCAGACCCAGAGCCCAATTTACATTAGAAATCAGAGGACAACTCCCAGAGGGACCCTCACGATGGGAACCCAGGCATAGCAAGAATAGACTACCTAGATGCTCAAGACATCACATATAACCTCACACAGCAAAAGGAAATATGGAGGCTGAAACACCATCCTCTCCTCCAGCCAAGGGTAGGAGCTAACACCTGGCGCTGCCTTAGAAGAACTTCCAGGACTGCAGATAATGCAACTCTCTCCATGTGGAGTGCGCAGTGTGTGGAGGGAAGGCACCCTACACCATTACCTTGAAGCATGTCCCCCATCAAGAGCCATATGGTGGAAGTCGAGCGCCTGCTTAGAATCCAGAATAACCAGGAACTTTCCATCTCAAGGAGTCTCCTCGCACTCCAGATCGAGTTTTCAATACCACTGACCCTCCGCTTTCTAGTAGTAGCCATCACAATGTGGACAATCCACACCATTGCTTTAGATGCGTTCAGGGGTACTGTACCAACCATCTGTGGGACAATCAGTAGATTCCACGTCTGCCTACTGGAACACTTCCAAGCCTGGCCTTATAGATACATGAAGACAAGGCAGCGAAGGCTCATAGAGACATGGTTCCCAGTATGGTTCCTACACATGGATCCCTTCCTATACACTTGCTCCATAACAGGGGAAACTCCCTTGGAGTAAAGTACCCAACACCCCCCTCCCACACCTGGAGCAGGCTGGCAACAGGAGTAGCTGGCCAACTCTGGGTTGCCTAATTCAATTCCACTTTTCCTTCCCCTCTCCCCTATATTTTTTTCAGTATTGCTCATACCTTGTCGACTTGCCTCAGTTAAATTATGTTAAAATTATATAGTAAAGAGCCCCTGTGAGTATGTGGAGTCATTGTCCTCTGATCTGTGGCGTAGTTGCAAGTCATTCATAAACACTTTTTTCTGAAATTTCTAATTCTACATTTAATCAAGATCTTAAAGAGATGTTCATTATGATTATTAGAACAATGTGCCATTCATTAATGCTTACAAGTTTTCCATGGAGGATGTCACAAACAGGAATAAAGTAAAACACAACATTCTAGCCTCTGCCATCTAGTACTAAAAAACATTCTAGCCTCTGCAAATAATCCAAAGAGATTGAACCCTAGTCTGCATGATTGTAAAATTTGAGTGCAAGTCAAGACTGTTTGAACCAAAAGTGCAAAATTGCTTAAACACTCTCAGACCAGAAACAGGCTTTATAACAATAAATTGAAAAAAGAAAATTATTTGAGGTAGGTCGACCTTGGGACAAATATACCACACCAAGAATGTTTTCTAGCCAGTACAGGTTTTGAACTCAAAACCTGCACTAGGGGTGGAAGCAGTTTTACCCGCTCGGCTAACCACTCTTGACAAAAAGTGAAACTCCCATTGGTTTTTTAATTGATTCTATGCAGCGCTCAACTTTTACTTAAACAATGTATTTCTTCAGAAGACTCCATTAACATTGTCATCTCTATCTTTAAATACTTGCCTGACATTCAATTTCATATGATAGAAATCAAGTGAACCTTTATTTGTATTTGAGAAATCAAGTAGAATTTGAAAGAAGTTCCTGTGTATATATTAAGTAATGTGCTTACTTCTTACAAGCTCCCCACATTAGATCTGGTGTAAACGCCATTGAATCAAAGGACATGAACTTACCTATATGCTCCTTCTGAAAAGGCCGTCGTCACACCATGGACCAACGCTATAAGTAGCATGCAGAGGATGGCAAATGCAAACTTTTGGTAAAAGTTGGTCAGCACAAAGAAAGAGGCTTTGTGTGATGACGGTTTTAACACCATGCATATTACTTAATATGCTGTCCTTGAAAAGATTACTTTAAATATGCCTAGGTGAATGAGTTATCACTTCTGCGAGTTTAATCTTAGTGTTGCTTATTCTTTTTCTGACAAGTAGCCATGAGTCTCACTTTGCCGCCCAATTTAATAATCTGGTTACTTGGGTTGCGATTAATTTTCGCAAATTTCTAGTTCTTGCAAACATTGATACTGGATACCTGGTGATGGTCATTTCATTAAGGCTTATGTAAAATCAAGATCACTTGCAACTTGCCACATTACATGTATTATGGAACTGCTTGACCCAATTATGTGGTCTATAGAGCTATTCTACGCTTTAACTCATGTTTAGTAAGATTTTTAAACAACTTGATGGTTGCCCTTGACAACAACAGCTAAGACCTACTGTTGTGGACTCGATTCTCCAGGATTAAAATGCTATCATTCATTACTCTTAAGGGTCCTTGTCCTTACTTTGAATAAGATACTTCTAGAATTTGAGACTAATAAGGATTGCAAGGAACGTGTAAAGGCTCATGACTGCTTAGTGAGGATGGATGAAAGACTGATCAAATTAAATAACATTTCTGGGGTTCTTATGTGCAATTTCTACCCCATGTTGTTGATGGAGTAGAGGAAATGATATTATACCTTTTGGAGATAAAGAATAATTCCTCTTAAATTCCAAAACTATAATTGACACCTGGTACATTTGAATATCCCCAGAAACCTATTAGAATTATGAGGTATCAATAAGTCATCAGTGAAGGAGATCTTTACTTATCAGGAATACTTTATCCTGCATATACTGGGCCCAACTCTGTGCTACTAGCTAATTTGACTATGGAAACAAATATGGTGAGACCTGGTAACTCAAAAGCATATACATAGTAAAATTTGTTTACAAGATTAATAGTTTTTAAAAATTTAGGAACCTCTGTGACTCTGGGCTAGAGAAACATTCCATGGTGGCATTAGTTGTGACTTTTGTTGGTGAAGACTTAACTCCAGAACAAAGAAAGAAAGTTGATGAGTTACTGAAGTAAGATGCACATTTGTTCTCCACCTCCAAACAAGAATTCTATAAGAATGAAGGTTTCATAAATAATGTAGAAATGGGAGATTCTCCCCATTTAAGCAAGTTTATAATAGAAGAGAATTTAGTGGTGTCCCAAGTCATTACGGAGCTCAAGAGATTAATAGGTTTGGGCTGCTGGTACTATGCTGAAGTCCTTGAGCATAACCTTTCCTAATCATTCACAAAAAGGATGGATTTAACAGAGTTGGTATGGATTACAACAAGTCAAGTTTGGTAACTAAGAAGTAAGGCTACTCACAGCCTGTTATAAAATTGGCGATATCCTATAGATATGCTGAAGGGGTTTTGCACAGGGATAAGCCCACTTAGCAATAGGACTGGTAATATGACGATCATCGTCCTTGAAACAACGGATAAACTTCTAATAAATATGGAGCAAATGCCACAATAACACTCTTTATTTATTCTACTATATACAAAGTGTAACTTGCTGTTCTGCTCGCTCAAAACTACTAACAATCCTCTTACAAACTATTCATCTTTCTGATATCTCAGCAACTTTAGTTTATATTGACAGCTCTGCTTATTAATTTGTTCCACCGCATCTCATTGGTTCTGGAATTCATCAATTATTAAATTCATATCCCCTTAATTTGAGACGATCCACTCAACCTCTGTCATATGTTGACATCTCATTTTTCATCATTTGTCAAAATTACCTTATTGCCTGATTTGGAAGCGATCCAATATTATCAATTGCCCAATATCACCTCATCATAAGGTGCTTAAATAATTGTAATTTTATCAGACTAAGCAGATTATATCCCATTCTGCTGTATCAACTCAGGGCTTATCATCCAGTCATATCAGAACTGCAACATTACCCCTCTTGACTGGACAATAAGGCTCCTATTGCTTATACGCCTGGAGGAACTTTGCATGCACTCAGTTGGCAATCAGACCACTAGCGGGGTCCTTGATAGTATATGCATCTGCACCTGTTTTCTCAATAGCTTTGAACAGCCCAATCCAGATACTAGGCAACTTGTTTTTCCACCCAAAACCGTGTTGGTCATGAAATATGACCATGTCTCCATTTTTAACTGGGTTAACCCACTACGCCTGTCAGGATTTCACCAAATTCTCATATCTCTGAGAAATCTACTTCATCAATTCCCCTGACATCATTGGAAGGAGCGAGCAATATATTGCAATCTATCAAGGTTAACAATCAATCTGATCCCAATCAATTGATTGAAGATTCAAACGCGCAAAGATTAATTCACTCTGACAGATTACAAGCAGTTAAGAAGCCTATAAATATTCCCTCTTTTTGATAATAAAAATTAGGTCAAATTATAACCTGTATTTTCAATTAAATTTAACGCCTTTTTGGAGAATTTGCTCAGTGTAACTTCAAGATTAAACCTGCCCCATTGGAAGTGTAATTCAAAACTTCCAGACTGGTGCTCACTACAGGGGCACTATGAGTTAATCACCAGTGACAACGTCTATTACTACTATGGATTCTCATTTTTCTCCTGATGAAGCTAAAGACCAAGAGCAGGGCAGCATTTTATGATGGGTCCGTTCAACTGGAGCCCAAATCCCAAGATTACCCTCCATGTTGGAATTTTGAGAAAAATTGAAATATTATGGTCCTAACTTAAGTTTTACCTCAGACTCTCAAATACCGCCTGAAATTTTACAAAATATTATTAATCAATTCTTGAAGGGGCCCTAATCCCTAGAATCCATTCTACTCAATCTCAATCTAATGCTGTACCTTCTATATTGCGGGAAGTGCTGAAAACCTCTCAAATGCCAGGAATTGGCCCTGAGCAATATTGCACCAACTCGTACATCCTACCTTATACCATTTATTACCTGTAGTTGGAATGCACCACCAAGGGATGCCCAATTTACTAGAAGGACTCCAGTCCTTAAATAATTATATTTCTGAATTTTTCAAGTCAGCCTCTGTGTTTAGCCAAGATAATCATGATGTTATCATTATTAATTGGGCCTTCCTCAACAAAGTACATCAGCAGCTCATTCAGCTCAATTACAAGATATCCAATTTTGTTGATGTACAGTTCCCCAAGCAATTTCAGGAGATTCAGAGAGAATGGAGAGAGGGTATTTCCCAACCCTCTGAGCGTAGTCATTCAATGGAGGAAACTAGAATCTGTCTCTTCCAATTGGAACAAATTTACTCAGGAATCAGTTCCAGGTTAATGAAGTAGAGAAAGCCTCTGGAAATATGGGTCCTCCTGGGGTTGAAGGACCTCGTGGGCCACCTGGGGATGTAGGCTCACAGGGACCTCCCAGGTCTGATGGGCCCTGTGAACTCCCAGGGAGTGTAAGGCCTCGGGGACCTCCAGACGCTGATGGGCACTCAGGATCTTACCAGCAAATTGACTCTCTCATGAACATGATGAACCACTTGCGTGAACAGTTCTCTAAATTGCCCAAAGAGTGTAATCTAACCCCTGATGAGGTACCAATCGATCCCCTCAGATCACTTCAGTCATTATCTGATGAATTGATCAATTTAGGAAAATGGGCCAAGGACACCAATAACTTACTACATGCTTGTAAATCAAAAGGGTAACTGCTCCAAGCAAAAATTGAGACATCGGAACTCAAGTACAATGCTCAGCAGGAACAGATCATTGAGCTATACCACCAATTAGATGAGAAATTAGGGCATGCTGATCTGAACCGTCGGATTAGCAAAGTTTGTATTGAAGCTGTTGGTCCTTACCCTCAATTTTCTTCTCAAGTTTTTGATTCCACCTCTTATATTTCCACTCAATCAGAAAAACCTGGAGTGCATGTTTTGACCACCAATGCTCCCATGAGTTTCAAGCCAGTATTCAAGGATAAATACTCCCCAGGGGAAGGCAGCATTTTCTCTTTTTCTACCTTTATAGAAAAGCATTAAATGAGGCCACAGATCACCAAAAGATGAATTACTTGCCTAATTTCCTTACTCAATTGGCTCAGGATATTATGGTTCCCCACATAATGCCTTGCTCTACTTGGTCTCAGGTCAAAGAAGCGTTGATTAAAGAATTTGGGAGTGAGCAAACCTTATCCTCTCAGAAAAAGGCCTTTATGGGTATACAGCCCCACTGAAATGAATCTATCAAAGACTTTGCTCATCAGTTCTATTGGGAAGCTCAAACTCTAGTAGCCTGTGGTTGGTTAAACTTGGACAATGCAATTACCGCAGTTCTGTCAGCTTTTACTTCCAGGACTCAAATGTAAGTTTATCTAATCAGTGTCAAAAAGAATTTCCGAAGTAATTTGGACATTAAGGAGGCTTTATTGGAATTGTCTCCTCAATTTTTCGAAAAACCCCGAGTTTATGAGTCTCCTAGACCTAGTTGCCCCAAAGTCTACACCGTGCCTGAGAACACTAGGGTGATCCAGTGTAACTACTGCCATCGCTATTTCCATACTGAGGATCATTGTTTTAAAAAGGAAGCAGATGAAAAAAAGAAAAGGGATAATACCAATAAGATTCTCCACCTTGACGATGATATGAGTGCGCAGCAAGAGCATCAAAGTTCAATTGAGTGTAATAAAGATGAACATTCTTCTTACCCCTTGCTCTCCTTATTGGCATTATCCTCTCAGTTCAGAAGCACCATTACCCATATTGACTTCTGAGTGAATCAAGTCAATACTAAAGCTATCATAGATATTGGATCCTCGGTGAATGTTGTCTCCTCCAAATTGGTCAAACGGATCAAATTAACACCCAATATTTCTCATTTATGAAGAATATGGCACAGCCGGGCCTCAGAGTACTTTGTCTATTGGAGCTTTTTTGTCTTTTCCCATGAAAATTGGGAAATTAACCTTTACCATTCCAGCTACTGTACTCAATAATTTGAGTTATGACCTATTTTTGGGGACTCAATTTTTATGAGACTTTGATGGAATTATCAATTACCCTGACTCGTCATTGTCTCTCTTGGGGTATAGAGTTCCCTTACTTTTATCTGATCATGTTTCCACCTGATGTCAGTTATGTCTGCTAGAAGGAACTAAAAGGTCTTATTCACTTCAATATCATATTGGATTCTCACATAAAATTACCTCTGCATTGGCGGATATTGATGAGGGGATGTCTATTTTCTTCCCTGAGAAATTAGTTATTCCGCCAAAATCACAAGAAATTATTAACACTTCTTTGCATTTTTTGATTCACAAAGGAAATTTTTACAAGTCCAGGGCACTGTCAATACTTCTGCTAAAGAGCTCTTGCATTGTCCTAGAGTTTAGGATAATGCTTAATCAGGATCATTGTCTGTCTTACTGGCGAACTGTCATAGAAATGGCAGAAGAAGTTTAGACCGGCCTGCCAGTCAGGATGTGTGAACACCCAAAAAGCAAGCCAGAATGCCAGAGGCATTGCTGACCGTATGACTTGATATGGAGCTTGGAAATGTGATATCACAAAGTGATGGTGTAACAACAGGGTAAGGAGTGTCACAACGGCAAACCACACTGAACCCATTCCCAACTCAGTGGTTCTAACTGCAGGAGGTGGGATTACTGGGAAATTCTCGATGAGATTCTTGGTTTGAGAGGCCAACTCATTGGGGGCGATAGGGAGATGGGTTCTCTCTATCCATTGTTGTACATAGGGCCATAAAATCCCCGTGTATTACCATCAGAAATTCATAAGAGCGGGATTGTAAGACCAAAGGTTTCTGACTCGCTGGGCCCAATTGACAATAGAGGGAGCCATGGTGACCAAAAAAATTGGTAAAGCCCACCCAGAGTGCGGGGCGATGGGCCACCAGGAAAATGTCATCTGGGATGCGGTTAGAAAGGAAAATAAAGAAAGTTTGATTTTTTAGCAAAAATTTATTGGGAAAGGAAAGTAAGAAATTTGACCAATAATTTTCTCAGTGCCATGCAACTGATTAAATAGTGGTTGATTAGTAGTGACAGGATGGGGTTAGGACCCAACAAATTTGGCCTGAACAGCGCATTGTTGAGGAATGGGGGGGTTATTCTTTGGGAACTGACATTGAAAAATTTGGCGGTGGGCCGAGTCTCTGTCAGTTTGACCTCAAACGTCTGAACCAGAAATTGACTATGTTTCTGATAATTATCATGACAGCGTTTGGCCCAATGGGTGACAGGAATCCCCCAAAGCATCCCTTATAGGGACAGGTCCATTTGGGTGGGAACAGGTTTGGGATGGCCAACCCGCCCATGCTCAGTCATTTAAATGTTCATTTGGTCAAAAGCAGCACATCAGGTGCAACGCCCAAATTACTATTCAAGGGCTTCGAACCCTCATCAATAGTGCCCAATATTTGTTCAACAGGTCTGGAGATTAAATTGGAACCATCAGGCGATCCGGCCAATATCTCATTCTTCATGCTTTTACAGTCATTCAAGTTTTGGGCATCAGCCAGATTGCCGGCAAAATTAGACCCAACTGATTTCAATTTAATAATCTCAGCACAGATTTCACTAATTACCCGCAACAGTTCTGCTGAGGTAAGTGTGGGTATTGGAGGTGGGATTTGAAGTGGATGTGCTGTCACCAAGCGCTCATCTATCACATGGGCGAGGTCGCTCTGAGTAATGAGAGGTACCGCCATCATCTTCAGTGTCTTTTTATTTGGGAATGGGAAGATGGCCCAATCAAAAGCCAAAGGATGTTCCCCAAGACTTACACAAACCTTACCAATGAGCTGAAACTGGTAGATTGAGAGCATCCAATTGCTTATGTCAAATTACTGCCCTTATCTCATATCTATGATGTTAAACCTTTAGGAGTCTACAAGACTTTGGATTGGAAAGTGATCAGGAAATCATTACTGTGGGTCCTTCTATTAGAAAACACCTCTATAGTAAACAGGAGAAACAAGTACTTCAATTGTTAGATGAATATTCCGACATCTTTGCTAAGCATACTTACAATTTTGGAAAGATGAAAGGAGTAGTGCACACTGTTGAAACTGGTGATCACCATCCTATTCGTGCGAAGCCCTATCATAAATCTAAAGTAGAAAAAGCCCAGGTTACCAAAGAATTGCATCAATTGTTGGAGGCTGGATTATTGAAACCCTCCAACAATCCTTGGGCATCCTCATTGTTATTGGTTAAGAATAAAGATGGTTCTCACCGAGTCATGATGTATTATCATTGACTGAATGCTATTACTTGACGGGATTGTTATCCCTTACCTCAGATCAATGATTCCCTTAGGTTGTTGGCTGGATCCACCTATTTTTCGGCCATGGACTTAGCCAGTGGATACTGGCAAATTGAGTTATCACCAGAAGATTGTGCCAAGTGTGCCCTGATATCAAGTGAAGGGTTGTTTGAACCAACTCATATGCCTCAAGGACTAAGCAATGCCCCAGCAACCTTCCAAAGGGCCATGGACAATATGCTATGGGATCTAAAGCTTATTTATGTTCTGGTATATCTTGACTATATTACCGTATTCTCCAAAACTTTTAACAAGCATTTAGACCATCTAAAAGAAGTTTTCAGCCAAATTTGGGGCTTTTCTTTAAAACTCAAACCCTCCAAATGCTCATTCTTTCAAGACAAAATGGCCTTTTTAGGACATCAGGTTTTAGCTAAAGGATTTTGCCACCTCTCAGACAAAGTTCAAGGCATCTAACGAATGCCTCCTCCCTCTTCTTTACAAGATATTAAAGTCTTTCTTGACATGGTTGGGTATTACCGGCAATTTATTCCCAACTTTGCTGATATGGCTGAACCCTTATTTCACCTATTGCAAAAAGGTGTGTCCCTCGAGTGGGGGTCAGCTCAAGAACAGTCATTCAATTCTTTGAGTACCTCCTTGATCAAGACACCTGCTAATTCATCCCCAATTTGATAAGCATTTATTTTTACATACTGATGCAAGCAATGTCGCTATTGGGGCTATTTTATCTCAGCGAGATGAAGAGAAGAATGATCATCCTGTTGCTTACTATAACAAAACTTTGTCAAAGGCTGAACAAAATTATAGTGTTACTGAGCGGAAATTTTTGGCAGTAATTCTAACAATCAAGCACTTCCGCCCTTTTTTATATGGTACCATTTCACTGTTATTACTGACCATTCCTCCTTACGATGGTTGCAGAATATGAATGATCCTGATGGGAGATTGGCCTGTTGGGCTTTAAAATTGCAAAATTACGAAATCTCTATTGTTCATCGCTCAGGGGCTTAGCACCAAAATGCTGATGGGCTGTCCCAACTGCCTATTATGACCTTGGAACTAGAAAAAGAAGAACGCTTATACAATCTTATTGGACGACCTGAGTTATGGGATTGAGAGACTGAAGAGGATCGAGCCTTTCTAAAATCAATTACCAAAGACACTATGATTCAAGATGGAGCTTTGTATAAGAAAGTCAAATCCAAGTGGTTGCCCTTTCTACATCCCAACTCTAGATTTCACGCTTTAATGGAAGGTCATGAACAAAATGGACATAGCGGCTTAAAGAAAAATCAAGAATGGTTGAAGACTTGATACTATTGGAACAACATGACTGAGTTCATTTGAGAGACCCTTCAAACATATCTTATCTGCAAAAGCCTTGGAACTACCAACCCTACATATCAACATCAAGTTATTCCCCTAACTAAGGCGTTTGAGGTGGTCAGCATTGATGTTGTAGGTCCTTTTCCTCCAGATTGCATGGCCATCAGTATATTATTATCGCTGTTGACCATTTAATTAAATAGGTTGAGGCCATTTCCATTGCTACCCCTTCAGCTAAGACTACAGCGCTATTCTTGTATCATCTTATAATTTCTCAACATGAGTGACCCAAGTCCTTATGTCAAATAATGGGACTAATTTCACCTCACAACTTCTACAGGAGCTATCCTTTTATTCAACAATACTCAGCGATTGGTTGTCCCATATAATCAATCCACAAATGGGGCCATTGAACGAGTTAATGGGACCCTGGTATCAATTATAAGAAAGATGGCATCCACTCACCTGACTCAGTGGAATTCTTATCTGCCTAGTGCCTTGTTTGCTTATCAGATAAGCTACCACCGCATTATCAAGATGTCCCCAATTTAAGTGTATATATGGGCGGGATCCTTCAGTCCCTTCTAGTTTTCAGACCATTTTTAAGGAAAGTATCCCAGGAAATTCCAATTTAATTATGAGGAATTTGGCTGACGAGATTATCTGTCTTCAGGCTCAAGCAATGAATTCAATTGAAACAACCACATTCAAAAAGAGACTCAAAGGAGCAAACAACACAAACCTGTATTACCTGAATACCAGTTTGGGGATTACATTATGTACTATCATTCTCGGCATGGTGGGCGGACTGAAAAATTGGGAATTAATTGGTCTGGTCCCTATAGAGTTATATTTTGAAAAGTTTATAGTATTCAATTGTTCATATTGATAATGGTATAGTGGTAAATCAAATTCATCCTAGGTTTTTAAGAAGTCATCACTCCACCGCAATTGAATCTTGAGGGGGAAGTGTCAGGATTTCACCAAATTCTCATATCCCCAAAAAATCTACTTCATCAATTCCCCCAACATCATTGGAAGGAGCGAGCAATATATCACAATCTTTAAGGTTAACGATCAATCTGATCCCAATCAATTGATTGAAGATTTGATTGTGCAGAGATAATTCACTCTGATAGATTACAAGCAGTTAAGAAGCCTATAAATGTTCCCTCTTTTTGATAATAAAAATTAGGTCAAATTATAACCTGTATCATCAATTAAATTTATCGCCTTTTTGGAGAATCCGCCCAGTTAACTTCAAGATTAAACCTTCCCCATTTGAAAGTGTAATTCAAAACTTCCAGAACGCCATACCTGATTGGCAGCTTGAGTCTTAATCTTCTTGGAAAACTGAATAAGTACACTTTGGCTTGCAATTTGATTAATGTGCCAGCTAGTGTCATCAAATAATAGTTAAGGTTCATCCGCTGGTATCTTCTACACAGGCATATAGCAGCACCAGAAGATCAGGGTGTCATCCATACAGTATTTGGAAGGAGCTCTTCCCCATGGTGGAATGATAACTAACATTATAGGCGAAGATGGCGGTGAACAGAAGGGAACTCCAATCTGAAGGTCGTTCTGCTACTAATTTATGGAGTATGTTTACACAAATCCCATTAACCCGCTTGACCATCCCATTGGACTTATGGTGGTATGGGGTTGTCAGAACCTCATGGATGGCCATAAGCTCATTAATCTTTGGGAGGATGTGGGAAGTGAATTTAGTTCCATTATCAGCAAGGAGGAACAGAGGGCAGCCATGCCGGTGGATGATACATTCCATTATGAACTTGGCCACTGTGACTGACCCCAAATCTTGTATCACCCTTGCTTCAACCCACCTTATCATGTGGTTGATTGCCACCAGAATGTACTTTAAATGGTTAGCTACTATTGCTAAAGGGCAATGGCATCAATGGAAACCGCTTGCCAAACAAAATGCAGCTTTACTAACCAGTACAAGTTCTTCTGGCGAATTAGATTTTCCACTTGGCACTGGTGATAGGAGGAGATAGTGTCAAACACATCGTAGTTCATGCTTTCCCAGTAATACTGAGGCTGCAACCGTTACATTGTCTTAAGCATGCCACCACGTCTGATGGCCCTATGTGCGCTCATGATAATGTTAGGCCATGCTGAGGCTTGTGAAAAGTTCACAGTTGAATCGCCAATATGTTTATACAACTCAACATTCAACTAGAAGGTATTGGCTCACATTTCATATAACTCCTTTACAACTTACAGCGGCTCATCATCATACTTACCGCTGAGCATCTCATCATACATAAGGTCACTTAGATCCACCGTAACAGCAAAGGTTGGCAATTGAAACAAGCAGTATGCATCTGGTATTTGGCTCCCAGTTGATGAAGAGACTTAAAATAATAAGCCTTCAGTTTAAGGGCCCATCAAACTAGACGCCCCTCAGGCTCTTTAAAGTTCTGCAACCAGCGTAACAAGACATGATCCGTAACAAACTTGAACTTTACGCTATAGAAAAATATAATCTGAATTGCTTATAAGTGTAGATCACTGCAAGAACTCTCACTCAGTGACAGTATGATTATGTTCATGGCAATTCAGACTTTGACTGCAGTATGCTACTGGGTGCTCCTCCCCTTCATCATCTTTTTGAGACAAAACTGCCCCAACAGCGGAAAAGGACGCATTCTGTATAATAAATTTCTTTTCAAAGTTCAGTAGCATAGCACTGGCACGTTAATCAACGCCATCTAATGTTATCTGACTGTAAATGTCCCATCCATTCAAATGCAGCATCCTTTTAAATTACTCAAACAGCGGACCATCAATACAACTAAAGTTAGGTATAAAGCGGCAGTAATAGTCGTCCATCCCTAAAAATGCTTGTATATCATGCTTACTGCTTGGCGTAGTCATCTTCTGAATGGCCTCCACCTTGGCTGGTTAGGCCACAGCCCTTTCACATCTACCACATACCCAAAGTACTTGAGCTTGTCCAGGAAAAAGTGGCATTTCCAGGGCTTAATTTAGATGTTGGCCTCAGCTAACTGGCGGAATACCGCTTCCAAATGGTTAAGGTGCTCGTAAAACATAAGGGAGAATACATTGATATCCTCAAGGTATACAATATTGCATGATAGGTTCCAGTTGACAAGGATAGTGTCCATCGCTTGTTGTAATGTAGCTGTAGCATTGCATAGCCCTGTGACATAGGATTGGTTGAAAAGCCATTTTGACGTGATAATGACGCATTTCACCTGTTCTGCAGCAGGTAACTTGATATGCCAATAGCCGGAATCAAATTCTTTGCTGAGAAGTAACAAGCTCCTCCCAACCAATCCAAAGCATTGTCAATTTCAAGCAAGGGGCATGAGTCCTTTTTCACAATGCTGGTGAGCTTGCGGTAGTTTATTACTACCCAGTTGGTACCATACTTCTTTCTAACAATTAGGATGAGTGAAGCCCACGGACTCTTTGATGGTTTGAGCATTCCTTGATCTAGCAGCTTATCGATTTCCTCAGTGACAAATTCTTCCGCTGCTCTATATTGGTGGATCAGCTGGGACCTGATGGGAGGATGATCACCTATGTACAGTTGATGTACAATTCCCCGCACACACCCAAAATCGTGGTCATCAAAGGCAAAGATCTACTTATAATCTTAAAATAAAGCGATTGCCTGATCTTTCTGATTTCCTGATAGCCCCATTAGATTTTTACGTGGTACAACTGCCATTACATCAAGCTGTGGTTTGATGACCAACCCAAATTCGTCCAGCGACCTGAACACATGAATCCAGAGGACCCCCTCAACTGGGATCAATTGTAAATACACCACTATTTGGTAGCAGCGGATTTGCATTGGCCCTTTCTGGAGATTTACTACCAAGACCTTGATTTCCACATGTACTGGGAGTATAATGCCTGGCGCAACGTGGGGCTTGAGCCAAGGTTACTGATAGGGCCCAATGACTTCCCCATAAAGACAGCAGGCATTTCCACCTCTAACTTGGTGCTCACTATTACTTGTTGTCTGGAGGGACTGGATATAGGGCCAGCATCTCTAAGCGGTTACCCTAGATAATCATATATTTGATGAGAAAAGGGCCAAGGTCTTTCTCTTTAGTCGATGGTAACAAACCAGAATCACCCCGTCACTATATTCAAGGTTGACTTGCCCCATATGCTCCATATCCTTTGGCATTCCGCTGGATGTAAAGTATATTAGGATCCTCTGTCTCAGAATTTCGAAGTTCTCCACAATCATATCAACAACAGCCCAAAAAGTGGCGTTTAAAAGTGGAAAATTAACAGGTCATAGTTATTGTTTTGCAGCACTATCACTGGGGCTACAATGACAATTGACACAAAACGCAAGGGTAGCACGCTTTACATTCCTTCAGAGACAATGCTTTCCAAACCTGCAGTCCTATACACCATATGATGTTCCACATCAGGCTTTAGTGCCAACTTAGCTGCCACTTTTGTGGACACTATGTTGATTGGGGCGCCTAATCAATTATAGTGCAGACTCAGTTTTTTGCTATGAAAATGTCATAGAATGTACACTTTGAGTAAGATGAATTTTTTGTTTGAAACGTGGAAATTCAACGGATCTTGGTCTCCAAGAAATCTCATAATACCCTCCCCAATTTTAGGGTATTCTTTAACAATAGTATCCACATGGGGGGCAGCGTTTACCCTTTTTAAGAGAGGCGCATCAGCATTGGATCTAGTTATCTGTAGAAAGTTGGTCAAACGTTTGACAGAATATAAGGCTTTGGTTGGTCCTGGGGTCCTTCTTCTGCCATGTCACTGCTTTTCACTTGTGTCAGTACATAACCCCTCCAACTGGATGCTGATATAGGAATGCGTCGTTGTACTGAGGAACTTTCGCAGAATGTCCATTGATAGGTTCAGATGGGACGTTCTTAGTCAGAATAGCTGAGGTAGAGAATCCCATCTATACTCCACTATGACTTTTCCTTGATTGTACTGATCCTAGTGGTTAATGAACCCAATGATTGGGGAAACCTCTTTCCATGTGCCCAGGGTGACCGCACTCAAAACAATTGACCCCATAGGGCCTGTGTCCTTGATTGTTGTAAGATGGGCCACACCAAAAGTTGGACTGAAGTTGAGCGGTGTAAACAGGCCCCACCTGATAGGTGAACTGCTGATGGCAACTCAGTTGGGAGTGAGGTGCATAGTGATAATAAAGATGTGAGTTACTAAATGGATGCTGAACAGTGCAGGATAACTCCCCCAAATAATAAAGTCTGTCAGAAGAGGCGGTAGGGTTTTACTCTATATTGGGTGGAGGAAAGGTAACGGAAAGAAAGTATAAAATTTGAACGAGTTTAAGCAAGGATACGTCATCCTCTAGATACAGAGCCATGTCATTGAAAAGATTGTGGTATGGTTTCATAGCGGAGGTCATTGCTATGCATACATTGGATTCAGTTAAATTCCCTGCCCCAATTAACATGTGGGCTTCTGCCACAAATCAGTCAGCAAATGTGGTGAGAGTCTCATTAAGCTGAAACCCAATGGTTAGAAACTCCACTTTCTGCTGTGCCATCTTTGCAGGTCCTCCAAACAAACGCAGCACCATATCCTTTACTTCAGAATAGACAAAAAAAACTTGTTGAAAGATAGCAAGTAACTTGTTCAGCACTTTCAACATACAATGTGGATCCCCCTACTAGAACCAGGTTCTCCTTGCCCTGAAACGAGTAGGCGCGCAGATCCACCATGCCTTCCCGTACAGAAGGGAAGGCCCTGGCCTCAGCCCCCGTCGCCATGCAATTGTGCACAATGTACAAGTTGTCACAACTCGCCTCAACTCCCAAGATCGTCCTCCCATCCGTCCAAGACACCTTGAGCTCCTCCCTCCCTCCGTGAGATTTGACCTTAAGGAATTGTGGAAGGACGTCTATCACCTCATTCTGTCAGCAAAGGTGTCCAACACCTTATGGAGGGTTCTCCACTGTTCATACAGGACAGGGGACTGGACTGGCCCTACCTTCCGGCACTGAAGCTGCCCCCACTGTGTGGAGCCTATTGACTCCCACCTCCATCATTTTTTCACCTGTCCAGGTGTTGCCGCATTTTGGCCAAAGGCTCACGCGCTCCTCCATGCTCAGCCCTGGTCTGGACACCCTGTGCAAGACCTCATGTTTGAGCAGACATTGCCTGGTTGCCACAGACCCCTCCGTTTCCTCGCCTATGCCACAGCCATCTGGACCATCCATAACTCCTTCCTTCGTGCTGCCTTTGACCAGCAGGTGTGGACCCTTCCGCACATGATCACCCACTTTCAGGTACACTTTGAGATAACCCTAAAGGTCTGCACTATGTCGCCAACCCTCCCCCGCTCAGTTGTCACTGCAGCACGGCTCTGGCGCGCAAACCCCCTCCCTTTCTCGATGCCTCCTCCCTCCCCTTCCCTCACCTCAAACTCTTAGGAGCCCAGGCGTAATTCAATAAACATCGATGAATCCCCCTCAGGTTGGGACCATCTAGTACTAAAAAAATACACAATGTGGATATTGACAGTTTTGCTTTACACCAATCTGAAGCTCCTTATGATGCAAATTCAAATCACTTAAAGAATCCATGGATGTTCCCATCATGATCTAATGGAGGCATCATATAAATACAAACCTCCTGAAAAATCTCCTCCTTCCATTTAAGCACAGCATTTATGACAAGCTTGAGTTCAGCATATTCAACAGGTGCAGTGCGTCTTGGAAATCCCTTATTAAAGCAAGCCTGATGCGCCATAGTCAGTGACTGAAGAATTTTTGTCGCTATGATTGATCAATGGGCACCCTTGTAGTGAGCACCACTGTTATAAAATTGGCGGTATCCCGGAGATATGTCAAAGGGGTTTTTTAAGGGATAAAGCCCACTGAGCAATTGGAATGATGATAAACAAACGTCATCCCCTTAAAACAACAGTTAACTTTTAATATATATGGAGCAACTGCCCCAATAATACTCTTTTTTTAATCTACTATATATACAGATTATCCTTGCTGTTCCGCTCACTCAAAACTACTAACAATCATCCTCTTACAATCTACTCATCTTTCTGATATCTCAGTAACTTTGGTTTATAACAACCATTCTGCTTAGTAGTTTGTTCCACCACATCTCATTGGTTCCGGCAGAGTTCATCATTTATTAAATTACAATCTTCTTGATTTGATATTATCCACTCAACATCCATCATATATAACATCTCATTATTCATAGTTCATAAAAATTACCATTTGCCTGATCTGGAAGCAATCCAATATTATCATTCAATTCAATGTCACCTCATCTTAAGGTGCTCAGATAATTGTAATCATATCAGACTAAGCAGATTCTACCCCATTCCGCCATAATAACTTAGGGCTTATCATCCAGTCATATCAGAATCGCAACACTGCCTCAGATTGATGACTTGTTATGCTTTCTAGAATGAGTTCCATATTTTTGGCAATGGGTCTTACCAATGGGTATTGAAAGATTGATCTATTCCACATAAATCGAGCTAATCAACCACTTGTTGCATTAGAAGGATTACATGGGATGAACTATTGCTATATGGGCTATGTAATTCACAAGGCACCTTTTACCGTGCTATTAATGGCTTTCTGGGTGAAAGAAGTTACATACATGTTAGTTTACCTTGATACATCATTTATTCCATCTAAGATCTTCAATAGACTTCTAGAGCATCTCCTTCAAATTTTTGACTGGCTAAGGCAAGCTTCTCTCAACCGTAAGTAATCCAATTGTCTCTTTTTTAATCATAAATGGACTTCTTTGGGCATAAAGTCATCAAGAAGCGATCCAACTCTTTTCAGATAAAGTTCAAAAATTTAGAGGATAATTTTACCCAAAAAGCCTAAGAGACATCCTTGTGTTTCTCAGGCCGTTGAGCTTACTACAGACAGTTATTTTCACAGCTTGATGAACTCACCAAAATTGGTTTACATTTATCAAAAGTTTAATCATATCAAAATGGAATCCAGAAAACTATTAGACATTCATTTTTCTTAGAACGCTTAAAATTAGCCATTTTGTCTTTATACACCCAAAGTATGATCACCCTTTTTTACTATTTACTGACGCTATCATTTTTCCTGTGGGTGCCATTATAAACCATTTTGATGATCATCAAGTAGACCAACTGATGGCCTACTTTAATAAACCCCTTTCTAAAGTTGTATAAGCTGCACTACAATATTAATAAAGGGTTCCTGGATGAGATCCTCACTTTTAAGCAACTTCAACCTTATCTATAAGGAATTCACGTCACTATTGTCACCAACCATGCCTCTCTTAGATGATCCCAACAGTTAAGGATGTAGATGGGAGACTAGATAGATGGGTGCTACAGTTACAGAGCTATTATCCAATATAGTTCATCGCGCCACTAGTATCTACCAGAATGTGGATGGATATCAAAAATGCTGACATAAGCCACTGTTATAAAATTGGCGGAATTGTTAAGATATTCTGTAAGGGTTTTTGCACAGGGTTCAGCCCACTGAGCAACAGGACCAATGATACGATGATCGTTGTTCTTAAAACAATAGAATAAACTATTTAATGGTTATGGAGCACTTGCTCCCGCCACACTCTTTTATTTGTATAATAAATACAGCGGATTCTTGCTGTTCCGCTTACTTTAAGCTTATTAACAACCAACCCCTCTTAATCATCTCATCTCACCTATATCATAGTGACTTCAAATGATACTGCTTCCATGGATTAGTAATTTAATTCGCCATATCTCATTGGTTTCAGAAACTTATCATTCATTATTTTGATGATTGCCTAATTAAAAGCGATTTCCCAATAACCCAGTATCACCTCACCTCAAGGCGCTCAGATAATTATTTCTTTTATTAAACTTGACAGATCCTATCCATTCCGTCACAATGACTTAGGGCTTATTGTCCAGTACTATCAGAATTGCGATATTACCCCCCTTTGACTAGACATTAAGTCTCCTATTGCTTATACGCCCAGAGGAACTTTGCATGCACTCAGTTGATGATCTGACTGCTATCAGGGTCCTTGATAGTATTTGAATCCATAACTGTATTCTCAATGACTTTGAATGGATCAATCCAGATATTGGCCAACTTATGTTTCCACCCAAAATCATGTTGATTGTGGAATAGAACCATGTCTCCAACTTTGAACTGTTCTAGGCCACTTTGCTGTACCTGATCAGCAGCCTTGTTTTGATTTTATTGGTTAAGCTGAACGAGTAAGCTTTGGATTGTAATTTAATCAGCGTATTCATTAGGGCGGTCAGATAGTGTTGCAGATCCATTCCACCAGTGACCTCATACAAGCATATAGAAGCGCAGGCAGAGCAGGGTGCCATCCATAAAGCAATTAGAATGGGCTTTTCCCCATAACAGAATAGTAGCTAATGTTGCAGGCAAACACCACGGTAGAAAGGAGGGTACTCCAATCAGAGTGCCTATCTGTAACCAACTTCTGTAGTAGGTTTACCAGGGTCCATTGACCCATTCAACTATTATGTTGGACTCAGGTTGATATGGGGTTGTGAGAAACCCATGGATGGCCATGATTTTATTAAGCTTGGGAAGTATGTGAGAGGTAAAATTAGTACCATTGTCATTAAGGATAAACTGCGGGCAGCCATGACGCTGAATGATGCATTCCATTACAAACTTAGCCACAGTAACTGCCCCCAGATCTCGAATGGCCCGCGCCTCAACCCACCTGGTCAAGTGGTCAATTGCCACCAGGATATACTTGGACTGGTCAGCGCCTGTTGGCAGAGGGCTGACAACATCAAGGGAAACCATATGTCAAGCAAAATATAGTTTTACTAAACGGTATGAGGCTTTCTGGTGGAACGGCTTTTCCACTTGGCACTGGTGACAGGAGGAGATAGTATCAGGCAAATCGAAGTTCATGCTTCCCCAGTAATACCAAGGCCGCAATAATTCCAACGTCTTGCACATGCCACCATGCCCAACTGCCCTATGTGCGCTCATGATAATTTTAAGCCGTGTGGAGGGTCACAGAAAGTATACTAAGAGTTGCTAATCCGCTTGTACAACTCACCATTCTGCTTGAAAGCATTGGATTAAATTTCATTTAACGCCTTGATGACTTGTGGTGGCTCATCATCGTACTTTCCGCTGAGCATCTTGTCATACATAATATCACTTAGATCCGCCACAACTGCAATAGTTGGTAGCCTCGACAAGCAGTCTGCATCTGGTATTTGGCTCCTGGTTAACGAAGGATCTCAAAGTTGTAAGCCTGTAGTTTAAGGGCCCATCGTGCTAGCCAGCCTTCAGGCTCCTTAAGGTTCTGCAATCAGTGTAACGAGGCATGATCCATTACAACTTTAAACTTTACACCATGCAAATATACTCTGAATTGCTTGTAAGCATAAATCACTGCTAAGCACTCCCGCTCAGTCACAGTATAATTACATTTATGGCTATTCAGGCTTTGGCTGCAGTACGCCACTGGGTGCTCCTCCCCTTCATCATCTTTTTGGGACAGAACTGCCCCCACAGCGGAAAAGAGATGCATCTTTCTGTACATAAAATCCTTTTTGAAATTTGGGTAGCGTAGCACTATTGCATTGATCAACGCTGTTTGAAGAGTATCAAAGGAGCGTTGACAGTGTTCCATCCATTCAAACGTGGCATCCTTTTTTAGTAACTCAAACAGCGGACCTTCAATACAGCTAAAGTTTGTTATGAAGCGGTAATATTAGCCAACCATCCCTAAAAATACTTGTATATCTCACTTACTGCTTGGCATAGTCATCTTCTGAATGTCCTCCACCTTATCTGGTTGAGCCCTCAGCCCTGTTGCATCAACTACAAACCCAAGATACTCTAGATGATACTTGAAAAAGTGGCATTTCTGGGGTTTTATTTTTGATTTTGGCCTCGGCCAACCGGCGGAATACCTCTTCAAATGGTTAAGGTGCTCAGAAAATGTGCTGGAGAAAACGTTAATATCTTCAAGGTATACAAGAATGCATGATAGCCTCAAGTGGCAAGGATAGTGTCCATCGCCCATTGGAAAGTAGCTGGGGCATTACACAGCCCTTGTGGCATACATGTTGGTTGAAAAAGCCCTTTTGATGTGATAATGTCTCATTTTTCGTGTTCCGCCACAGTTATCTTGATTTGCAAATAGCCAGATATCAAATCCTTTGAAGAGAAGTAACGCGCTCCTCTCAACTTGTCCAAAGCATCATCAATTTATGGAAAGGGGCATGAGTCTTTTTTTAATACTGTTGAGCTTGCGGTAGTCTAATACTACCTGGTTGGTACCATCCTTCTTTTTGACAATTAGGACAGGGGAAGCCCATGGGCTCTTTGATGGTTCAAGCATTCCTTGCTCTAGCATTTTATCGATTTTCTGTCATGATAACTTCTTCTACTGCTTTAGATCCATTGATTGGCTGAAATCTGATGGGGGGATGATCCCCAGTGTCCACTCATTGGATCACTCCCTGTGCGCACCCTAAATCATGATCATCAACAGCAGAGATCTCTTTTTATTTTTGAAATAAGGCTTCCACTTGATCTCTCTGGTCTTCCATTAACCTCATATAATTCTCATGCGGTACAACTGCCATTATGCCAGGCTATGTTTTGATGGGCAGACCAAATTTATCCAATGAACTAAACTCATGAACCTAGAGGACCTCTTCAACTGGGATGAAATGTAAATAAGCTACTATTTGGTGTCAGTTGATTTGCATTGGTTTATACTGAAGATTTGCTACCAAGACCTTAATATCCCCATGTCCTGGAAGTTTAATGCCTGAGGCCATGTGAGGGCTCGAGCCATGATTGCTGATAGGGCCCAATAACCTCCCATTATAGCTCATCAGGAATTTCCACCTCTAACTCGGTGTTTATGAATACATGTTGTCAAGAGGGAATAGATATAGGGCTACGGCTCTAAGTGGTAGCCACTTGATATTCACAAATATGATGGGAAACCCCGGGTCTTGCCCCTAAGTCAAAAATAGTGAACTGAAACCACTCCATTACCATATGCGAGGTTAATGTGACTCATGTAAACCGAATTCTTTGGCATTCCACTGAAAGTGAATTAGATTGGGATCCGCTGCCCCAGAATTTCAAATTTCTCTGCGGTTATATCAACAACAACCCCAAAGTGGCGCATAAATACAGTTGCAATTAACAGTTCATTGTTATTGTTTAGTAACACTATAGCTGGGGCTACAATGACAATCAACTCAAACTGCAAGGGTATTGCTCTGTATGCTCCTTCAGAGACTGTTCTTTCCGCGCCTGCAGTCCCATACACCATATGATGATCCACTTCAGGCTTTAAGGCCAGCTTTGCCACCAAATTTGTGGACATTAAGTTGATTGGGGCACCATATCAATTATTGCATAAAGTTGGGTTTTTGCTACGACAGTGTCACAGTAAGTACACTCAGAATAAGATGCATTATGATTGTTTAAAACATGGGGATTTAATGGATCTCTTTTTCCAAGGAAGCTCATGTTACCCTTTCAAACTTTACGGTATTCTTTAACAATAGCATTCACAGGGAGGGCTGCGTTCACCCCCTTTGTAAGAAGTACATCAGCAGATAGATCTGGTTCATCAATAGAAATTAATCAAACATTTGACAGGCATAAGGTTTTGGTTGCTCCTGGGAGCCTGCTTCTACCATGTCCATACATTGCGCTCGTGTCAGTACATACACCCCTCCAACTGGATGCTGATATAGAAAAGCATCGTCATACTGGGGAACTTCCACTGGGTGTACTGGGGTAGGTTCTGGTGTGACGTTTTGAGTTCGAGTAGTGGAAGTAGAGAGTCCCATCTCTACTCCTCTCTGACTTTTCCCTGATTTTACTGTTCTTGTGTTAGGGAATGAACCTGACGATAAAGGCAACTTTTGGCCAAGAGCCCAGAGCGACCATACGAGAAACAATTGACTCTGTAAGATCTGCGTCTATGATTGTTGTAAAATAGGCCACCCCAAAAGTTGGACTGGGGTCAAGCGATGTAAACAGACCCATTCTGATAGTAGAACTACTTATGACAACTCGGTTGGAAATGAGGCGTGTAGTGATAATGAGGCTGGGGGTTACTAAACGAATGCTGAACCGGGAAAGATAGATCCCCCAAATAAGAAAGTCCAGCAGCGGAGGGGATAAGGCTCCACTCTATTTTTGCAGAGGTAAGGTAGCGGATAAACGGCGATAGATTTGAATAAGTTTATGCAAAGGTATACCAACATCTAAATATTGAGCCATGGTCTTGAAAAACTCATGGTATGGTTTCACAGTGGAGGCCAACGCTATGCATACATCAGATTCAGTTAAAGTTCCTGCCCAATTAACACATGGGCCTCTGCCATAAAGTGATCATAAGATGCAGTGAGGGCCTCATTATGCTGGAACCCAATGATTAAGAACTTGGCCTTCCGCTGTGGCATTTAAATAGTTCCTATGAATAACCACAACACAGTATCTTTCACTTTTTGATAGGTAACGGAACTGGTGGGAAGATAGCAAGTAACTTGTTCAACACTTTTAACATCCAAGGTAGATATTAATGATTTGGCTTTATGATGATCTGAAGCTCCTTCTACTGCAAACTTAAATTGCTTAAAAAATCCATAGATGTTCCCGTTGTGATCAAATGGAGGCAGCTTATCAATTTAAACCTCCTGCAGAAACTCCTTCTTCCACTGGAGCATAGCGTCCAAGGCAAGCTTGAGTTCTTCATATTCAATGGTGGCGGCATCTTGGAAAGACTCCTTGCCAGAGCAAACCTGATATGACATGGCCAGCGACTGATGAATGTTATTGGTATTGGAAAGATCAATGGGCCCCCTGTAGTGAGCACCACTGTTATAAAATTGGTGGAATAGTTAAGATATGCTGTAAGGGTTTTGCACAGGGTTCAGCCCACTGAACAACAGGACCAATGATATGATGATCGTTATCCTAAAAACAACAGAATAAAATATTTAATAAATATGGAGCACTTGCTTCAACCACACTCTTATAATTAATATAATAAATATAGCGGATTCTTGCTGTTCCGCTTACTCTAAACTTATTAACAACCAATCCCTCTTAATCATCTCATCTCGCCTATTATTGTAATTCCAATATGACTGAATAATAAGTTTGAGACAGCTAGGGCGGATTGGAATGAATCCGCCAAACATGATATCAATTATAATTATTTAAGTGCCTTAAGATGAGGCAATATTGGGATATAACAGGTTATTATTGGATCGCCTCTAAATATAGCAATAAGGCAATAAGGCAACGTTGACACTTGACAAATACAAAGTAAAGCGCCTACAATTATGGCGATAGAGTTTAGAGAAAACAAGTCAAATTTAAGGAGAATCGGTGGATTAGAATAGCCCAAGCTATGAGAGCAGTATTGTCCAAAGTCGCTGTGTATAAGCGAGATTTGCGATTGAGAGAGGTTAGGTTGTTAATAGTAGAGAGAGAGAGCGGGACAGCGAAAGGTCACTGTATTTATTAAAATAAATAAAGGAGTCAATTGGGGCAATAGCTCCTATTTTTAGTATATTTTCAAGTATGTCTGAAGGACCAACGATCCCCAAATAGTCTGTCTGTTGCTCAGTGGGTCTGACCTGTACAAACAATACTGCAGATCCTAACAATACCGTCCAATTTTATAACAGTGGTGCTCAATACAGGGGGCCCATTGATCAACCACTAAATACTACGAAACTCCAGTCGCTAGACATGTCTTACACAGCCTGTGTTACTGGGGAATCTTCACAAAACACTGTACCAGCTGGTTATAGGAACTTGAACTTACCTTAGACGCGTTGCTCAAAAAACAGGATGAGCTCCTCCAATATGAAATGCTGTCATACACCAGCTTGATAGCACGTTTAGCCAAATGCAAATTTTGGGACAACAAAACAAGGAACTCGTCAACTAGTTGAATGATACCAAACGACTGCAGTATGCAGAGCAAAATTGACCAGCGCCTCTCAGTCTTCTCACTGGGACGAGGATGACCATCAAGAGGGGGCATCATATGAGGAAGAATATGATGCAGGCCGGAGCTACTACACCCAGGATGGTAGTATGGGATACTGCTATGAATTGGAGCGCCAATTCCCTCAAGTAATGGTGGTGCCACCCATGGCAGAAGGTCACGCTACCCCTGAAGTGACGGATATCCCAACTTCTTCTAGTCCAACTTCTTATCAGGAAACTGCTTTCAGATCTTGACCCATTCCTCAGTAGGGGCCAAAAAACCGCGAATGTGATAAGGAGGTTAATATTGAGAAATTACTCTGTTTGATTGAAATGGGAACATTCATGGTTTCTTCAAACGGTTTGAATTTTTGGAGAAAGGTGCATTTGATAGATGGAAGGCTTAATTGTTGATATCTGCCTTGGACGTCGGGAGTGCCAATCAAGTCACCTGTTACCTTACAAGTAGCTCTGTCACCTATAAGGATGTGAAGGATCCAATAATTCTCCTGTGTTGGGGTACATCAAAGATGTCACAGCGGAAAGCAGAATCCTTAATGATCAGATTTTGCTGAAACAAGGCTCTCTTGGAGTTCGCTGATTGATTTACAACGGAAGCCCATGTGCTGATTGAAGCAGGGTAGTTAGAGGAAGCTGATATGTGCTTCACCATGACCTCCATGGTGAAGCCATATCAAGAGCTTCACAATGTCATTTCGCTGCTTCTGGAAGATGATGTACCCTTGCTCAAAATTGTACAGTTTTTGCGTCACATATCCCCTAACTCCTGCCACTATATATGGAAAAAAGACTATAGCCTCTACTGCACCCTCTTATTCAGGATCATACTCTCATCTGACTCCAGCTATGTTTAGCAAGACTTGGCCTTTCTATAACTCTGTTCCTAGTCCTCGGCCAAATTATACCAACAGTTTGATCAGCGTCAGTGGGCTGGTCACAAAAACCATCAGTAACCTAGCTACTGACAAGGACCTAGCTATGCCGCAGTCAACAATCATCTTACCAACCTGGGCCTGGTTACTCCAAATGACCCCAAACTTTTGATCTGAACCTCTTATGACATTTAAGGATATGGCTCTTATGGGGTTAACTACTATGAATGCGGCCACCCTGGTCATTTGTCAAAATTCTGCTATAACCGCCATGTGAATTAAGTACACCAAAATCAATAATATCAGGGAATTTATGGAAAAGAGTAGAGATGGGACCCTCTACCTCCGCAATACTAACCCAAAACGTCCCTGAGTCGATAGTAGTATATCCTGCAGAAGTACTCAGTACAATGATGGACTTTTATATCAGCAGCCAGTTGAAGGAGTAAACGTAGTGACACAAGCTCAAGCCAAGGCAGTGGCGAAAGAAGAGTCCCCAGAACAACCAAAGCCATATGCCTGTCAAATGCTTGATCAAGCTTCCTTGGACAAGCTTGATTCTACCATGGATGCACCAACTCTGAAAGGAGTAAACGTCGCCCTTCCAATGGACGCCATTGTCAAAGAATACCCCCAAGTTGGTGAGGAGATTATGAAATTTCTTAAAAAGAGATCCCATAAATGTCCACGTATTTTACAATTAATATTATTCTTATTCTGAGTGTAAGTACTGTAATATTTGTAGCAAAAAATAGAGTTCACGCTAAAATAGATACTGGTGCTCCACTCAACATAGTTTCCACTAAGTCGATGGCGAAGTTGACATTAAAACCTGAATTGTACCATTGAATGGTGTACAGAACTGCTGGATCAGTAAGCACCATATTTGAAGAGGCTTACAGTGCACTACCTCTGCGCTTTGGGTCCTTTGTTATTGTAGCTCTGGAGATTGTGCTGCCAAATGAGAACTACGACCTGCTAATTGAAACCACTTTCCTGCGCCGTTTTGGGGCTGTCATTAATATGGTGGAGACCCTCGCCATTCTGGGTCAGCGGATCCCAATTTACTTCACCACTAGTGGAGTACCAAAGGATCCAGTACATATGAGCTATATCAACCTTGCCTATAGTGACGAGGTGATTCCAGTTCACTATCACCAACTAAAGCGCAAGACTTGGCCCCTTCCACAGCATATATATGAATATCAAGGGATACCTCTTCAAGCTGCAGGGCCCATATCTATTCCCTCTGGACACCAAGTATTCATAAACACCAAGTTAGAGGTGGAAATGCCTGCTGGGCTATATGGGGAGGTTATTGGGCCCTATCAGCAATCATGGCTTGAGCCCCACATGGCTCCTAGGATTATACTTCTGGGACATGGGGAGATTAAGGTTTTGTTAGCAAAACTCCAGAGTGAACCAATACAAATCCACCAACACCAAATTGTAGCATATTTACATTTGATTCCAATAGATGAGGCCCTTCAGGTTTATGAATCTGGGTCGTTGGATGAATTTGGTCTACCAGTTAAGGCACCAACTAGTGTACTAATGGTGGTACCATAGAGTAATTTAATAGGACTGTTGGAAGAGAAAAAGGCCACGCAATAGCTTTATTTCAGAAGTACAAGGGGATTTTTGCTGTCAACAATTACAACTTAGGGTGTGCTCGGGGGTGGTCCATCAAGTAGACACAGGAGACACCCCCCTATAAGGTCCAGACCGATCCAAAGATCAAGGGCAGCAGAATATGTTGTCACTAACGAAATTGACAAGTTGTTAGAGAAAGGGATGCTTGAACCATCAAAAGCCCATGGGCTTCGCCCGTTCTAATTGTAAAAAAGAAGGATGGCACCAACCGTGTAGTAATAGACTACCAGAAGCTCAAAAGTATTACAAAAAAGGACTCTTATCCTTTGCCAAGGATTGACAATGCTTTATATTGGTTAAGGGGAGCCAATTATTTTTCAGCGATGGACTTGATATCAGGTTAATGGCAAATTGAGTTACCCATGGCAGAATGAGAAAAAGTGCTGTAATTACCTCCAAAGGCCTTTTTCAACTGACACGGATGCCTCAAGGGCTGTGCAACGCCCTGGCTACGTTTTACAAGCCATGGATACTATTCTTAGTGACCTGAAACTAGCATCCTTATATACCTCAACAATACTAAAGTTTTCTCTCAAACTTTTTCAGAGCATCTTGATCATTTAGAAGCATTATTCCACTGGCTGGCTAAGGCGAACATTAAAATTAAGCTTAAAAATGTAAATTCTTTAAAGATCAGCTAGAATACCTGGGGTTCATAGTAGACTCTAAAGGGCTGAAACCACATCTGGCTAAGGTGAAGTCCATCAGCAAAATGACTACACCTAATAGTAAACGTGACATTCAGGTATTATTGGGAATGGTCAGTTACTACCAGCACTTTATCGCTAAATTTTTGCTGTATTAAGGCCATTATTCGATTTTTTAAAAAGGACGCTGTGTTCAATTGGACGGAATGTCATCAATAAACATTTGATACACTTTGTACGGCATTGACCAGTGCACCGGTGTTAAACTATCCAAACTTTTATTGGGAGTTTATCATTCAGATGGATGTGTCCCTTTCCGCTGTTGGGGCAGTACATCTCAGAAAGATGACAAAGGAGCGGAACATCCTGTAGTGTTCTATAGTCGAATTCAGAACTGTCATGAGCATAATCAACTGTGATTGAGCGGGAATGCATAGCAGTGATCTATGCGTATAAGAAATTCAGATTCTATCTGCATGGGGTAAAGTTTAAAGTTGTAACAGATCACGCGTCATTACGCTGGTTGCATAACCTTAAAAGAACATGAAGTCCATTTGGCTCAATGGGCTCTTAAGCTGCAGGCTTATGACTTTAAGATCCTTCATTGTCCAGGAGTAAAGCATCAGAACACTGAATGTTTAACTTAATTGCCAACGTTGCAATGATGGCGGACCTCAGCGACGTGATATTTGATAAGATGCTCAGCAGAAAATATGAAAACAAACTGCCCCAAGTGATCAAAGCATTAAACGAGATGTGAACGAATACCTTCCAATGGAATGGGGAACTGTACAAGTGGATTGCAGTTCTACGGTGAATTTTATATGACCCTCAACATGGCTGGGAATTATTATGAGCACCCACAAGGCAGTTGGAAATGGTGGGGTGCGGAAGACTATGGAGTTGTCACACCCTCAATACTATTGGGAAAACATGAGCTTTGATGTGCTCAAAACTATTTCCTGTTGCCATCGGTGCCAAGTGAAGAAGCTATTACGCCATAAGACTTCATACCAGGTAGTGAAGCTACATTTTACTTGGCACAAATTTTCCCTTGATGTCATTGGTCCCTTGCCAACAAGAGCCAACTGGTGTAAGTACATTATTGTGGCTATTGACCACTTGACCCAGTGGGTCAAAGTGAGGGCAATATGAGACTTGGGGTGGTTACTGTGGTCAAGTTCGTGTTGGAATGCATTATTCAGCGACATGGCTGACCTCAGTTTATACTCACTGATATTGGAACCAACTTCACCTCGCACATCCTCCCCAAACTAAATGAGCTTATGGGAATCCATGGGGTTCTGATGACCCCATACCACCCCAAATCCAGTGGAATGGTCAAACGAGTGAATGGGACTCTGGTGAACATACTACAAAAATTAGTAACTGATTGACCTTCTGATTGGATCTCTCCTTTCCAATGCCTTGTTCGTTTATAACATTAGTTACCATTCTGACATGGGGAAGAGTCCCTTCCAACTACTATATGGCTGACACCTGACTCTTCCAGAATTACTTTATTTTTGTGTAGAAGACTCCAGCAGAATGGAACCCCACCGCTATTTGAAAACTTGCAAACACTCTGATCAAATTGCAAACTGAAGCATTTTCCTTCAGCTTAGCCAAGAAATTCAGGAATCAGGCCACTAATCAGGTATATCATAGAAGGTTGAAGCAGTTCAAGGAAAGCACTATGATTGTCTTCTATGACCAACATGGGTTTGGGCGGAAACACAAGCTGGACAGTATTTTGATTGGTCCATTTGAAGTCATAGAGAAAACTGGGTCAGCGTATATACCATCAAGGACCTTACAAGTGATCAGATCATTAACCAAATGCATGTGAAGTTCCTCCAGCCATACAAACAATAGGAGCCTTATTGTCCAGTCAAGGAGGGGGTAATGTTGCAATTCTGATATGACTAGATGATAATCGTGAGATAGCTAGGGCGGATTGGAATGAATACGCCAAACATGATATCAGTTACAAATATTCAAGTGCCTCAAGACAAGGCGATATTAGGATATAATGGGGTATTATTGGATCACCTCTAAATAAGGCAATAAGGTGATGTCAACATTCAATGATTATGAAGTAAATGCCTGAAATTAGGGCAATAAAGAATTAGAGAATAAAAATTCAAATTCAAGGAGAACCGGTGGAATAGAATAGCCCAAGCTATGAGTGTAATATTGTCCAAAGTCGCTGTGTATAAGCGAGATGGGCGATTGAATTAGGTTAGGTTGTTAATAGTAGAGATAGAGCAGGACAGCGAAAGGTCACTGTATTTAATAAAAGAAATAAAGGAGTCAATGGGGAAATTGCTCCTATTTTTGTATATTTTCATGTGTGTCTGAAGGACCAATGATCCCCACATTGTATTTCTGTTGCTCAGTGGGTTTGACCTGTATGAACAATACACCAGGTCCTAACAACACCATCTGATTTTATAACACCTATATTGTAGTGACTTCAAATGATACCGCTTCTATGGCTTAGTAATTTAATTCGTCATATCTCATTGGTTTCAGCAGCACTTCATTTGTTAATTTTATAATTGCCTAATTTCTAGAAATTTCCCAACAACCCAATATTGCCTCACGTTGAGGCGCTTGAATAATTATTACTCATATTAAACTCGGCGGATCCTATCCATTCCACCAAAACGACTTAGGGCTTAACATCAAGTCATATCAGAATTGTGATGGCACATTGGTACCTGAGGAAAACTGTCTATATGATCTTATTGGATGGCTGACTGGTGGGTGTTGAAGACCCAATTGGTCAATAAGGAATTGCAATCTATGAAATTGATGCAGCAAAAGCTTATCATTTAATCCCAATTATCCTGAAACCTGCTGGGGCATCAAGTCATATACTTGTGTGCCTGCTCTCATCACTTTTGCTGAGCATTAACTTGCTCAATACGTTGAGGCAACGGACACCGCTGGCCTCATAAACAAAGAAAACCCACAACTATACCCCCTTATTCCCCATGTCGCTGATGCTCCCACCCCAATGCTGTCTTCCATGGTCCACCAGCTAAAGCGGGCGCTGGACAAAATTTTTATAAAGCTTTCTCACATTCTGATATGGCTTATAGGCTGCTAGCTGAGGTGCCATGTTAGGAATTTTTTATTTCTAATAAACCCTTTGTTTGGCCCATTTGCAAATAAAGATGCGTGGCAGCTCCCCCTTTTTGGGTTGGGCACCACTATTGCTAAAAAGGAATTGCAATATATGACAAATTTTTTCCAATTCAAGTATGTGACAATTAAAAAAATTTCATGATGTAAAATGGCTGCCTTATGTGCAACCATCCTCTTGAAACTAAGACATTTTTGAAGGACACTTCATCTTGGGGTATGTATTAGTAAAAAAACATATGAATGGATAAAAAAGTTGTTATTAGGATCAAATGATTGCATTCAAACACAAATTACCAAAAGCACTTTTAACCTGTAGGAGGCAAGATAATCTGATCACTCATTACCAGTATCTAGTTGTGGCTCCCACGTTGCCATTTTAAAATAGTCTGTGTTGATAAAATGTGACCTTTATCCACAATCTCCATGGACTCTACTACATTATACTCGCCATTGACCACCTAATCAAGTGATTTAAGGCTATCTCTTTCACCTCTGCCACTACAAAGGCTATGTCATCATTCCTCTTATACACCTTTTCACACAAATCTGATGCCCAATATTTAAACTTTCTAATAACAGGCTACATCTTACATCATGTTTTGTTAAAGAGAAGATGTCATTGTTCATTACTGGCCAACACTTCACTGCCCCCTATAATCCATCAAATGTTGGGGCAGTAGAACGTGCTAATGGTACCCCATTATATATTTTCTGTAAGATGGCAGCCGCCAATCACAAGCAATATAATCAATATCTACCATCTGCTTTGCTAGCCTACCAGATAAGTTATTATTGCATAATCAAGATGGTGCTGTTTCAACTTTTCTTTCCGTTGCAATCACTATTTCAACCTATTCAATTCAAGACTGAATCTAGTTTGATAATCTCACAGAGGAGATTAGTCTGCACCCATGTCAGGGAGCAGTTGGGCAAGCAAGGTAAGAGGAGCAGGTGGAAGGCCCGCGGCCTCCAACATTTGAAAACGCCCCGGAGAATCCAGCAGAATTGACAAAATACTAAAAAATTGGCGGTCACTATTTCCCCGGAGATACTCGCATGGCAAGCATGATGCAACCAGTACATCAACACACCACACTCCCAGCCACTTTTGTCAGTGGAATTTGGAGTCCGCGTGTTTCTGGACATCCAAAAAACGGCCTTATGGGAAAAATTTTGTGAAGATGTACACACAATTTCCTGACTGCGGTGTATGTTGCACCTCACTCCATGTCACGCAGTTGGCTGGACCTAGGTTTCAAAAGCAAAATGGCAGCAGACAAGGCTGCAGCGGTGCACTTAGTGGTCAACCTCCCTGAAGGGCAATGGGTTGTCAAAATTAAACGCACCAGATGGACAAAATCAAACCAAATTTTCCTCACATTCGACTTTTTGCCTACTACGGTAAAACGTGACAATTTGGAACAACACCTAAAAGATGGTCTCGCCATATACGGCGAAATACAATCTTTCAAAATGCAACGCTTCACACTGATGCCACACCTGTGCACCGGCAAAGCCATCGCAGTTCTGACCCCAACTAAGGAGATCGCAAAGGACCTAACCCAGATCCCACACTCCACTTTTATTGATATCGCAGGGCATACCACCCACCCATTCTGGGTGACCGTGGACAGCGCGCCCCCCATTTGCACCCACTGTGATGCGTTTGGCCATAAGGCACATGCATGCCCCATCAAGGAGGGCGTCACATTCCAAGAGCACCCCTTGGCGGCCATAGTCAGTGGAGAGGCGCACTACAAACCAACTGCAAGCACCAAGGAGGCCTTCCCATAGGGAGCACAAGGCTGCTACCTACTGGTAAAGCTTATCTCCCCACAAGAGCGGAAGAAGGCCAAGCAGGCCCATAGGGCCACGGCAAGGAAGCGGCCAAAGCCACCACTGCTATCCCACACTCACAATGCCAGGAGGACATGGAGACCTTCGCGGTGGAAGCAACTTGGGAATCCATCAACCAATCAGATTGGGAAGCCCATGCCGAGTGGGCCACTCAATCTGAGGATCTAATGGGAGATTCGATCTCACCCAATCGTTGCACCTAAGCTTCAGTTGAAACTGACTTGGGACCCATCCCAACCAAAAATTTTTTTTGACCCGCTCAACGGTGCACCAAACTCACCCGCACCACAAAAAATTCGTCTGACATCAGGAAAACAAAAAGCAAAGGCTAAAGCCAACGCAACTCTTTCCACAAAAATCAACAAAAACTCCGATAGCATTGCTGCTAACACCTGCGCTGCTGTGAAGGCCCGCGGGGATCTAGAAGAGGATGGTGGGCCTGGGTGCCCACCCCCTCACACCTAAGGTGCAATGGGGGAAACCTTTACTCTAGGGACATTGAATATCGCTGGACTCAAGGCCTCCCTGTTTCAGGCTAGGAAACTGAGTTTTTTACAACACAATTTACCCATGGATATCCTGGCCATCCAGGAGTCCCACTGTCCACGAGGTTCTGAGGAAGCTTGGAAAACAATGCTCCTCCCATCCCTATCCTTTTGGTTGATGCACTGTGGGGTGCTAATTCAGAAAAATAAATTTTTCAAATTTTTATCCTCAGAAACATTTCTTAAATGGCTGAGTGCTTGTTGTCACCTTCTCGTGGGCTGACATAGCACATGCAATTGTCAACATCTATGCCCCAAACGGTGCACGCAAGCATCAGGAATTTTTCTCATTGGTCAAATCCCTCCCGCTACCCCCAGACTCCTTCATAGTTGGCGACATGAACTGTTGGCTAAACACACCAACGGACTGGTGGCCTTCCTCACCCCACGCCCCCCAAGTTCATGTAGAACTACGCGTTCTAAAGGCCACCCTCGGGTTAATGGATACACTGCCACAGCATGCCCTGCTGCTCAAAACATGACGCGGCCCCACGTTCACAACGGCCAATTAAGGTCCATAACCCACATTGACCTTATTCTAATGCCGGCGAAATTCCAACCCCACATCTCCCATATCAAAACAACAAAATTGGAACTCTCCAACCATCGACTGGTCTCACTAAACTACCACCTACCTGTCACAGCTGCTAAGGCCCCACGTTGGTACAAAATCCGCCCCCCCGAACTTGGGTCGCCAGGATTTTCCACGTGGGTAGAAGAGGCAACTATGGCAAAAAAGTTTGTTGCACTGTTTTGCGTGGACCCCATTTCCACATGGGCAACTTTAAAAGATGACACCATCCGCCACTCTCACCATCTCTCCTCCAGATGCTCACGAGCCACATCAGTGGTTATCTCGTGCGCTCTGGCAAAATTGGCACACTTGGAGTCCAACATCCCAGTTACAGGATACAGCTCTGCATAGGGATGGAAGTGGGCAGAGGCAGCTGCCCACCTCAACGCACTTGATAGATAACACAAACATCAGGTTTGTGTTCAGTACATGGCCACATTCATCACAAAAGGTGACAAGTGCACCGCACATTCCTTTAAAAAAAATTTTGCACCACGCCAGAGCGTGGCCTGCACACAGGTGCAAAGATCAGATGATTCCATTGTGGATACACCAGCCAAAGTGGTAATTGAAATGCAACAGTATTACTCCGAGTTGTACTGATCCAACTTAATTCAGCCAGCTGAAGTAGCAGAATCTCTTGACCGAACCCACATCCGCTCCATTTTCTGATACCTGGAAATAATGAATTTGATTACTACAAACGAATTATGGACAGCCATTCGCGGTGCACCAAACTGAAAATGCCCAGGCCCAGATGGCATTCCATATGAGTTCTATAAAAAATATTTCAAATATATATCCTCATTGCTGCTCGCCTCACTTAACCAAAGCCTGATGGAAACGCGCCTCCTACCAGGAGGACATGAGGCCTTCACTGTCACACTCTTCAAGAAAGGGATAAGCTAGACTTATCCAACTGGCGCCCCATTTCTCTAACAAACACAGACATCAAAATTTTAACAAAAATTATGGCTAACCGTTTAGGGACTGTAGCACCTGCCACCATCTCCCCAGAACAATTTCGTTTCATCCCCAGAAGGTCGATTTGGGATAATGTGCACTCTGTGGCTAATGTATGTCAGTCCACAGCCTCTGGGGCACTTGTATTCTTGGACCAACAAAAGGCCTATGATAGAGTAAACTGGGAATACCTCAGGGCCTGCCTCCATCAATTCCGCCTACCCCCTCGCTTCATCAACTGGGTAATGCTGCTCACAGAATTGCAACAATAGCAGTGCGTGGCCCTGGCTTCCTAACGGAATTAGTCCTCCCTCAAAGGGGCTTGTGACAAGGGGACCCCCTCAGCCCACTCTTATACAACTTCAGCCTTGACCCACTACTGAAAAATGTGAATGCCCAATTCACTGGGGTCCACGTGCCAGGCCAAGCCCCAATCAAGATAATGGCGTTCACAGATGATTGTGTGGTTGGGGTGTCTAATAACAAAGATGCACGCGCACTTGAAGCTCTCATCCAGGAGTATTCCCGGGTAAGCAACGCGGCACTGAACGCTTCCAAAACTGAAATCATCCTCCTTGGTCAGTTTCATCATGCTGGACCCCAGCAATTAGTTCCCAACCTGGCCCATCTGCTCGCCCACGTCCTCGCCCTACTAATTCAAAACACACCGCCCCACTGGTGCTCCCCTTCATGCCACGTCCTACCATAGGACCAGTACGCCATCTGGGCGTGTGGATGGAGGCAGGCGGATATGCGTCAGAAGTAATGGAGTGCCATATTCTGTACAACGTGATGAAGCGAATCGCCTCTCTCAGAGCCCACCCTACTTCCCTTACTAGTAGGATTGTTTTAGCCAGCTCCATGCTTCTCTCCAAAGTCAGGTTTGGAGCCCATGCCATCCCCTTCTCCCCAATCTTCTACAAATCCTTGTACGCCTTGCTGCAAGGATGGCTTTGATCGGGCCGCCTTCCACCAGTGCGGCTAGAGGTCATGTTTGGCCCTCAACATCATGGTGGCATGGGCCTGCTTGACTTCAAAGCCCATGCCGCCAAGATCCTGGGCACCTGGATTGCGGCTGTCACCACCCCTACACTCCCCTCCCAACACTGATCCCGCGCAGCCTGCTCCAACTTCTCCCGCGCCTTGGGCCTCAACAATCCATCAAACTCCCACCCCCTGATGAAATACCTCGCTTCACACACATCGGCCACAGGTCCTCACGGGACTAAAACCAACTACAAACGAATCCTACTCTCCATGCGGAGTGCTGAGAGAAGAATTCGTATTAGCAGACATACAACCCAAAGAGGCCGCCCCTCTCCTCAGTTCACACAAGAGGTACAGGGGCTACCCATCCATGATGTCGTGATCCCCATTCGACCTCATGTCCTATCCAGGGTGGACTACTTAGACATGATGGATATCCCTTACTCCATTGAGACCCAAAAGAATATCTGGAAATATGTACACCATCCTCTGTTGCAACCTCAAGTCCGCTCCCATGTGTGGCGCTGCCTGAGGCGGGTGTATCGTACAGCTGAGCGCTCTAACGCTTTACACTCATCCTGTGTCATGTGTGGCCAGTATGGAACGCTGTTTCACCGCCTGGAAAAGTGCCCTACCTCTAAAGTGATATGGCGCGAAGTTCAACGTCTTCTGGGCCAGGATCAAACGCATCCTTTCAGTCTGTCAAGAGATATGTTCGCTCTATCAATGGCCTCCCCCCTTCTGCCCTCCCTTCGTGCTTTGGTGGTTGCAATCGCCATGTGGACCATCCACACGATTGTCTTAGATGCCATCGCAGGCTCCACCCCCACCCTCCCAGAAGCAGTTCACAGATTCCGGTCCCATTTGGTGGACCAATTTCAAGCATGGATGTTTGGATACCTCCCACCACGTCACCAAAAGCTGGTCTCCTCCTGGTTCCCAGTCTGGTTCATCAAATCAGACCCCTTCCTCCACACGTGCTCAATTTTGGCTATGGCCCCTTCACACGTTTCCTCCCCCTCCCCATAAGTGGCGTTCCCGCTGGCAACAAGAGATAGCATCGCTTCTCTGGGGTACCTCCCCTGGCACTAAGTTTTGTCTCTTCTGAAACATATTCGAAAGTGTCCACCCCATGGTCGGCCTTCCCCGCAATAAATTTAAATTTAAAGATGGTGCTGTTTCCAGACCTATATGAGAGAAAACTACAATTGCCTAGAAGTGGATAACTACTGACAGACTCTTCTGTTCCTGAAATTGTCAAATCAACCATGAGAGCATTGGGCAATAAAATCATCAGATTATAAGAGCTTGCCACCCATTGGATCATTACAAGCTACTACAAAGGAGAATGCGCAATTCAATGCCTATTGAATGGCCCTTACCACCTTCAAATTTGGGATATCGCCTTCTATCATCTCTTTCGCCATGGTGGATGAACCAGAAAGATTGACATCTTCTGGTCAGGCCCATATCACGTCCTATAGAAGGCTGGGTCTAAGTATTCAATTGCAGATGTAGTCTAGGGTACTGTAAGTAATTGGGTTAATTCTAGGTTCTTTGGGTCCTATGCCCCCCTCCAACAGGAACTTAAAGGAACTTCTGACGTTTGTAGTAGAAAACAATTTAACCTATTGAAGATTATAACAATGAGTTGATTAAATGCACCCCTCCATGATTAAGACTATCTGACACAGATAACTGTTGCTTAATAGATTAATGCTCTTCTCTTTCCGCTTGGTATCACTTTTGAGTAATTATTAAACCTAAAATCTATTACATAGAATTTTGAGCACTGACTCACCTTTCAACCTAAAGTCCCTAACTTCACTTCCTGCTGCTCTAGGATGGGGCTGTGGCAAAACCTATCCTAGAATTTTCTACCCAGTAGTAGAAACGCGTTTGGATTGGGTCATTCAGGCCTCTCAACTCCTTAGGTCAATACGTTCCTCCAAGGAATACCACTTTACTAACACATTCCTCTGCAGTGCCTCGCAGCCTCCTTGTACTTCCCTGGTGCAATGTGCGATTCAGTCTTTGGGTTAATATAACAAATTGTTCTCCTACAATGACAAACTAATCAATGAACTAGCCAGGCGCTTATGCAGCCTACCAACTTTATTCACTTCAACCTCCACAAATGGTATTTTTTTACTCAGTTTAAAAGCGAAGCAAAATGCTGAATAGCTACAATTTCCTAAAACTTAATACACCCCCTCCCCTCCACTTGCATCTAGTTGCCCACTAATACCATGTTTGTGATTTAGTTCTAAGGTCTTTACTCCCACTTCCCACTGATAGGTTGTACAAATAGCTGATTGTTAGATTGTTATATTATGGTTCTGACCCCATTCTGCAATTTTTGGTTTCTCAAAGAGCAACCTGAGTAAAGGGCCCTCAAAACTTTGCAAATATACACCTACCTTAAAATGTAATTGTCCTCTCATCCCTCCGCGCACTGTTGTCCCTTCTGCCCCTTACCATATTTTCTAGGATTAAGGGGTGAAGGGCGCACCATCAGCCCCCCAGGTTTGACATGAAACTAACAACTGCCCTGCCACCCATCGCCAAATATGTGGACCACACACCAAATTCCAACTATGACAATATATTGCTGAACCTATATAAATACTTTGAATGGAGAAATTCTCCCTCACCCTCCCAAGGCTTTAGCCTCAGCTTCCCCTGATTCATCCATTAAGGAGCCTTATCACCAAAACCCCTCTCTCTGCTAAACAAATGAGGGCCTGCATGGACCCCAGTTAAATTTTAAAACTCCATCTAGACACCCACCCCAGACAAAATGTATGCCAATAACCAATCATATTCAATCTAAATACCTGAGATTACTTGGAGGAAGTTAAAAAGTGGGTAATCCTGTTACCAATTCAATTTAAGGCACCAGGCCTCAAAATGTTCCTCAATGATGAATATTCATCCAAGTTCCCACCTCAAATGAACCCTATCATGATGCTGGACCATCACAAAGTGATCACTGAACCATGAAGAAGCTGTTGCATCCCCTAATTGTCACCCCTATGAAAAACCATTGCAAACTTAGTTGCAGTTTAGGTGAAAGCCTGCCCTTTCTTTCCTCCCCACCTTGCACCTCACACATAAAAAAACACCTCCTTTATAACAAGTTGTAAAGTTCAGCCCAAAAAACCTACATTTCTATTAACAATATTTCCACCTTTAATACCCTACCAAAGCTTGCATTTAGTCTGAGAATTCCCTTTCCAATTATATCACCACCCTTCTCATAGCAATGATTTAGTCACAAGCCCACTTTGCTATCACAAACCCATTTTTGCTAATGTGCCCACACTTGTGCTATCAGCTTTATGCCAAACCCTGCCCACCCTGGATGGGGATGATGCGCATCAAAATCCCCCTTCAACCTACACTAAAGATTTATTTTTTCATTTTGACTTGGTTAGATTTTTAGTTTTTGTGTCAGTTCAAGCGATCCATTTGTCTCATCTTGCCTGTTTCGGTTAAGTTTTGTATAGTTTGCTCTTTGCTGATGTCTATCCCCTGATTGTCTTACCCAAATAATAAACAAATAGATAAATGTTCAAAATGGGAAATAACTGATAAAAGAGACTTATGAAGTGTCACAAGGTACAATTCTGACTGGGTCACTAATTGATAACATGGAAAAATGCATCTTAATCCCTGTAGTCATAATTTTGAAGCACCAGAGCAATGGGTTCATGCCAATCCAGATTATGAAATAGGAAGAAGACCGTTTATCAACCCTCCTGCTTGATGAGAAGTGAAAATCTTGATTGAGAAGGGCCCAGATGCTCTCTACGCCAAATGGCTCCCCCACATTCTATAAATAAATTTTTAATTTAATAAGGGTATTTCCATTTTCTTTCCAATATCTATAGTTAAAGTATATCTTTATTCCTTAGCATATTCAAGACAATAGAATTAGCAGTCATGAACTAAGATAGTTGCCATACATGGTTCTTCAGTTGTGAAATTGCTTTGCCATTGTCTACAAAAGCTATTCTGTCTCTAAGGGTCACCCCTAAGTGTGCTATAATCTCCAAGCAGGACTTCTCTAGGTAATAAAAATAAACTCTTTGTCTTTACATAATGGTGAAGCTAATAAATGACATTTAAAGAAAGTTGTGGTTTTTGGGTTTTACTTAAATTTTAGTCTAAAACCATAAGTTAAGAGACTTGATGAAAAAGGTTTTTGATCTTATTTTGTATTTGTATGAGACAACTTGCATACCTTATATCATCTGTAACGGTTTTCAACATTCAATAGAGCAAAATTAGAATTTTATAAACTCAAAATTTTTATTTTCTCATAATTGAAAAAAGTCATTATTTAATAGTAAAACATAGCACTTCACTAATTGTAAAGGTATTTCAATTAGCTATAAAACATAAGATAACTTTAGAAAAATTGTCTCTGATGTCAAAAATGAAATCATTGTATTTTACCCAGAAATAAGAAATAACCACAAACAATAAACTTTTTAGTTTATATTATAATAAATTTAGAGATCTTTCATAATATAAAATCATGAGTGAATGACTGAATACTCACAGCCTTATATTTATATGATACCATTATGGTGATAGATGGCTGACATGTTTTTATTGATGACCTCAATCAAAATTATATCCTTAAATTGTACTTAATTGCTTGGGCGGTAAGCCCAAGTAATTATATTTTTCTCTTTTTTTAATTAGTCAATCAAGTAATGTTATGTATAAATATGGGAGATATGCAGCTAGCACTTGTATATCTACATTGTAACAAATTGGTTCCCAGTGATATGTACCTTATAAATACGGTTTGCCTTTCTAAAAATCATGGCTAGTTATATTATATATTTATCAAATAAAAGACATCTAATTATTGAACTCTTTTAAAACTACCAGAGCTTAAGTATAATTCTAGGCTAAGCAGCTTAGCGTTATTTGTTTGACTTTTGTACACCTAGATCTGGGTGCATTATATATTTTAGTGATTTAATTCAAGATAAAAGAATGTTTTCAAAATTAGAAAAGAAGTTTTGGATGTGAATCAATAAATTTAAATTTTTGGTGGAGCTGAATTTTAGCAGAAAGCCTCCGGTGCAGTTTTATACCTATGATTTCCTGCACATATATGTTAATTTAGTGGAGCTATAAAAAAGAAAGGGTGAAGGAGAAGTAAAAAAGTAACTCTTATAGAAACTATAGGTCTTTAAAAAAAATTAAATACTAAATACCAAGTTCAACTGATTTTAAGTTGATGTTTGATATTGATATTGAAATTAAATGTTTAATGTGGATCTTAAAAGTATAAAGATCCCAGAATGATTTGGTTTCTGGGTTGTTATGCCCATTCAGATGCACAAATAATTGCTTCATGGAACCTCGTGATAGCTTTAACAAAAGTTAGCTTCTAGTTTGTGAGACAATGATGAGGAAATTAGTGACGACCAATCCCAAATTAATAACTATATGTAGGGCAGGATAATGGGTCACTCATGAAAGTGTCTAAATGAGTTGAAAGTATTATAAGGTCCATCCAGGAAAGGTGGCTAAATGGGTTGTAATCTTCAGCATCTGGAACTACAAGTGTTGTTATTTTTTTAAATTATATATGGGGAAGGCCAACCATGGGATGGACACTTCTGATAAACACCCATTACCAATATCAAACTTCAAGAAAAATGAGAGGCACACCAGAGGAGTTGAAGAAACCTCCTGTTGCCAGTAGGACTACAGGGGAAGGAGTAGAGGGAGTGACAGTGGAGACCTGGGCCAAACCTGAACATGAATGGGGGAAAGGGTCCAACAAGAATAACCAGATGGGGAACCAGGATGACATCAACTGGCGTTGGTGGGATGGCAGGTGGCCAAACAACCAAACTTGAAATTAATCCATAATGTGGGAATGGAAGTGATGCACAGCTTCACGGAGGGTAGTGGTAGCTCCAGAGAGTGCATCAAGGACAATAGTGTGGATTGTCCATAATGCCGTTGCAACAATTAAGGCGCGGAGAGAAGGGTGGATAGGGGAGGACATAGAAAACCAAAGATGTTTCTAGAAAGGCTGAAAACCTGCTCACGCTCCTGGCAAAAGAGGCGCATAACATCCCACCAGATCGCCTGTGATGGCAGAAAATCTTCAAGCGATGGACTGATGATATGTATTGACTGCATACTATTCATGCAATTGAGAGGCATTGGACCGCTAAGCCATGTGGTAAACTTTTCTCAGGCATCACCACACATTAGCGCGAAATTTGGGATTGTTCAAGAAGATGGTGAGTGTTTACCAAATGTCCTTCTGGGTCTTTAAAGAGTACGGGATGTCAAGATTGTCAAGGTAGTTCACATCGGCAATGAAGTGGGAACTTTGGAGTACCAAGTTGATTAAAAAAACTTGCCCACAGATTTTTTGTTTGAAACAGGGAGTAGGGAGACCCCTCCAAGCAGTGTGTCCACTAATGCTTTTCACCACTCAGCGCTCCCTACATGGAGAGGAGAACACATTTGAAGTGGATTGACATCCCATGATGGCCTGCGGCATAGGAATGAGAGGCAAGATAGTTTAACAGAGAATGTAGATTGGTAGGATTGTGTAGGCCAAGGGAGTGGGAAAATTTAGAGCAGGCTGCGCATGACCAGTGTTGGGCTTGGGTTGTGGGGTTGGTGACTGCAGAGATCCAGGTGCCAAGTATTTTGGTGACATGGGCCTTAAAGTTGAGCAGGCCCTACCACTACTATAGCTTGGGCCAAAAATGACATCTAGGCGCATAGGGGGAGGGTGGCCTAGCCAAAGCCACCATTGTAGGAGGGCGTACAAAGAGTGGAAGAAAGAGAGGGAAAAGGCGATGGCGTGGGCCACATTTCAGACTTTGGACAGGAGCTAGAGTTGGTAAGCACTACTGGCCTGGGAGGGTAGTCTAGTGGGCTCTTAGGGATGCGATGCACTTTGTGACATTGTCAAGAATGTGGTGCTTCATTACCAATGAGGCATACCCTCCACCTCCAGCTACACACCCAAATGGTGCACTGGACCAGCAGTGGGTCTTGGAATGAAAGGGAGCACAAGCGGGGTGGTATGTGGTTGGCAGGGCAAGCAAACCTGAGAGTTAGCTGCTGAAGCAGGGAGGTAACGGGGCGCTGGTGACCAGTGGACCTGGTACCAGCCAAGGAGAATGATTTCAGTTTTAGAGGCGTTTAGTGTGGCGTTACTGACCCTAAAGTAATCCTGGATAGTAGCCTCAAGCGCACGTGCATTTTGGCTGTTAGAAACGCCAACCACACAATTGTCAGTGAAGCCAGCAACTTAACTGGTGCTTGGCCTTGCACATGGACACCAGCTAGGCGCGCATTCACATTGCACAAAAGTGGGTCGCGGCTGATGTTGTACAAGAGTGGGCTTAAAGGATCCCCTTAGTGGAGTCCCCTTTGAGGGTGAACTACATCAGTGAGGAAACTAGGGCCAAGTACAGCCATTGTGGCGGATTCAGTAAGCAACATTTCCCAATTAATGAACTAATGGGGGAGGTGGAATTTGTGGAGGCAGTCTTTGAGCTAATCCCAGTTGACCCTATCATAAGCTTTCTGCTGGTCTAAGAACACAAGCGCCCCAGTAGCTGTGGATTGGCAGACGTTGGCTAAGGTTGTATGCTATCCCATATATACCACTTGGAGATGAAATCAAATTGCTCAGATTAGATTACATCAGAAGTAACTTCCCCTAGGCGGTTGGCCATAATTTTAGTAATAAATTTATTATCTGTATTATTAATTGAATTGGGGCACCAGTTGGCCAAGTCCAGCTTATCCCATTTCTTATACAGAGTTATCATGTATGCCTTCTGGTCTTCAGGGAGTAGGCACATTTCTAACATACACTTGTTCACTGAGGCAAGCAACTAAGAGGAGAAATAATTAAAATATCTCTTATAGAACTCATACAGAAGCCCATCTGGACCTGGGCACTTCCTGTGTGAAGCACTGCAAATGACATACCAATGTTGTTAGTTAATCCAATAAGAAGTTTTTTTATTGCGCAGGAAGAATTGGGGTTTCATTCTTGGACTAGCAGTGTGTTGCCTACAGAAACTGATAAGAACTGTCAATGCTTTTATTGTTAGTTCAGCACATCAGAGGCGCAAACTATTGGAAAGTAGGAACTTACGTCTTATAATATTCTTTTTAATTACAATACAAAATGTTAAGAAGCCTTTTATCTAGTTGAAAGAGATCATTGTACAAGAAATTAGTTGCTTTAACATAAAAAGTTATTTATTGGAGTTAATTTGGAGTAATTTATTCAAATTATTTGATGTTGTTCAGAAATATTAAAAGCTAGCAGCCATAGGACTATACATTAGATATTTATAATGTCATTATTATCAAATTTGTGACGTTTTATCTTTGTGAACCATCTGTTGGGTCAATTGACTTCAAAAAATTACAAAATTATTTTAAATCAGGATGTATTGACTTTGAGACTGTTAACCAGATTATGGCTCTTTTTGATATCAGCTATTATGATTTATTTATCAGGCATTGATGCCAATTAATTTATCTAATATAAGGGTTTTGACTTTACTTAATTTAATGAATTCAATGGATCACCTTATGTTGGGCACCCATGGCAACTAAAATTCAGCTGGTCCGACTCCTGAGTTCAGTGGATCCCAGTGGTTTGACTTTCAAGAGTTCAGTGTATCTCAGCAGTTAATCACGATAGGCAGTTAATTCATCTGATTTACTCAATTGAAACTGCTTCTACTTTTGGTTGTTTCAGTCTCAATCTAGCTCATCAAAATGAGTTTTCAATATCTAACAATTCCCAAAACATCTGGATAAATTGCCAATAGATATTTAAGGATAATTTAATGGTGCAGCTTCATGTCATGCCCCCAATTAATTGGGTTGATCTATTTTAATATAATATTTTTGGATTTCATAGAATTTACCAGCAACTAATGTGAGGATCAAGTTTCAACTAATTTTATTTGATAGGATTTACCAGCGACTAATGCTAAGGATAAATCTACAACAAATTTGAAGTAATAGGATTTGTCCAGTGACTTATGCCAAGGATCAATCTACAACTAATTTTATTAAGGATTTCAGCGGACAATGCAATGATTTTATATTTATGATTGCCAGATGATGTTACTGAGGATTTGCATGCTAGGGTTACTTGAAGATAATGCTGAGGATTTCTGGGATAGATTTTGATTTGCTGGTGAATTACACCAATGACATCTTATGAGTTTCTGGCGATTTACACCAAAGATGGTAAGGTTGGAGCCTTACTAATGTATTTTGCGCCGTGCTACTCCAGAATCCAATATGACCCCAGATCATATGAAAGTTAGTTGGGTGGGCTGATCAGCTATAAAAACCCTACCTTTTTATATAAATAAAGATCTACAATTGCATATTCTTCTCTTTTTCAAGTGATTCTTTACTAGGAAACCTGAATGGCAAGAGATCTCCAAGGATTAGATGCTGGGTCAAGCATCTAGGGAGTTGTCAGCGCTACCACTCTTCCTGGCTCCAATGAAGGCAGCGTAGAAAATGGCAACAGTCCTCATACTGTTGATCCTGGCACACTAGCCAAGTTCCTGAACCATTGAAAATATGGTGATTTTTTTCAACATTGACAAAGCCCCATCCTCATAATAATGATAATTTTTAAAAACAACATTTAAAGTACTTTATATGTTTTGACATTATAAATTTTTAACAGAGATGATATTTACCAAATTAAAGTCCTCAAAAATTATAGATAGAATTTTAAGTATAGAGATTAGAAAGACTTTAATAAGTAATACTATAATAGAAATTACTTGGACTTTAAATTTATATGATGTTTTCTATACTAAGTAAGTTTGTTGTGACTTGAAATAAGTTATATGTATTATCAATAAAAAATCTATCTATACCATCTAATTTAGATAAGAAAAGTGATTTAAGCTTACTAAAACATAGAAAAAATTAGAGTGCTATAGTTTTATCCAAAAATAGAGCTTTTAGATTTTATGTATCTATGAATCATATGCAGTCATAGATGGATTTATTAAAAGCAAGAAACTTGTTAATATCACCTTCAAGTGAAAAAAACAAAACGTTAGTTTACCCCCATCAGGCCACGTCCATTTTGTGTTGATGTCCTTGGATCAGCTGCCTGCTGCTCAGTGTGAGGCAGCGGTGATCCATCACCTAACTTTTCCCACCCTGCAGGGAAACGTGTTCAGATGGGCTCAAATAGTCCACCACACTCTTCTGGACATTTTGTACAACCACAGGTCTTAGCACTTCACCTTGTACTCTTCATCCCATCTTGCATTCATCCACTCATCCTCCCTCACTCCACAATTCTTTTTTGTCTCCATACAACTATGGGTGTTAAATTCCATATGCTGACAAATAACTAATTGACCTCATTACGTCTGCCTTTACACCATCTGGCTTCATTAATTTATGCCTTTCAAAGGGCAATTTTAATATAGGCTTTCAAACTGAGGCAGCACTTCAGCAGAGATGTGGACCTCTTTAATTTATAAAGATACCCCATTCCTATCACCCTGACCTGACTCCATGCTGATACCACACTGGTGGTGTCATTTGCAAACCTCCCTTCTCATCTCCCACCCAAGATATTGTATGAAGAATTGATATCGGGGTTTTTGGCTTAGGGAACTCAACTCAACCTCATCTTCACCTTCCCTCTGGTGCAGAGTGCCTTGCTGTAAGTTCCTAGGAATGTCCCCTCCATTTGGACTGGGTTACATTCCAATTTTCATCAAAAAGGGGCAAAAAATGCCAACTGTCCACCATGTCACCCAGGGTGACTTTGCCCTTGTCGTGGACAAGTGAAAGGTAACAGCCTACCTGTTATGGATCCTGCCACCAGTCCCCTTATTAATGTTGAATGATTTAATACAGCGAATTAATTGTATTTGTGCTGAGCTTTTGGATAAGCCAACATTATTTTGGAATAAAAGGTTTGATTAAAATTTAGGAAACAAAGCTGATGGACGCACAATTTCAAATAATGAAGTACCAAATAATGAAGAATCGTTGGAACTAGGGACCATCTAGTACTAAAAAAGAATTTTTGGAACTGTCAGTATTTTCTTCAAAAAAATCTCACTTTTATAATATAAAAGAGATTAGAACAAGTCCAGAGAGAACATTCGCCTGCCTGTGGAATACTACACCTATAAAGTAGTACACCACAGCCATAACACTTAGCGTAAGTAGGTCTTTCCACCCATCTGTGCAAAGCACAAAGAGATGGATGGCTGCTTGCACCAAATATGAATTTTATTATGAATTACACTAAGATGGACACACTGTACGGATGACTTCCCACTGACAAAGGCATTAAAACAAAATTGGGGACATGAATGACCAAAAAGATGATCAACCTTGACCAAAAAACACAAAACACAGCAACAAGCACAGCGAACACAACTGACTCCCCAGGATCAGTTTCCACCAAAGATTAGATGATTGACGGTGATTTCAGGGAGCGCAAAGCAACACTGAGAACAGCAGCATCAAGATATTTCCCACCGAACCTCAAATAAGTGAAGGGATTAGGGCCTTGCAGGGTAAACTTTTTGAAAAAAAAAACAAAATCTACAATGTAGTTTTGGTCAGGTTAGATACCGAATCCAATTCAACCTATGGAAGCCAAGGGCCTAGTTCATCTGGGAAACAACAAAAAATGTTCACAAATGAGATGGAGAAAATATCTGACAAAGCTTGAAACAATCACATAAAAATCATATTGGAGACTAGTCATGATAATGACTATTCAGTGGGGAGAATGGTCCCTGACCACGATTGAACAGGCAAACTGAGCAAACTGTCAGGCATAATCCCTGAAGAACCATTGGGCGAAATCCCTGACATATTCAAGTTGACAGTGGGGGTAAAATCAGCCCGGAATTGATTGAAGAATCAGAATAAACTGTCATGGGATGATCCTCATTGCGGATTGAGGAATATCATGCATTGAATCTGAAGGATTGGACACCCACAAAGGCTCATCAAAAAATAAAAATAATACCGGAAGGGACCAAAACCTTGATTGCAGCAATTCAATGACCAGAGCCCTGGTGAAGTACAACTCATCCAGAAGGACATGTTAGCCTACCGTGGAGTGTCTTCATGAAAAAGTCAAGCAATGGGAAACCCTACAGTTCCCATATTTGATGGCAACACAATGAATCTCCAAAAAAACATTGCCAGACATCGCAGACATTTGGCATAAACACAAGTTTTCCACTGGGGCAGCCAAATGATGGCTCAACGCCCAAATATTTTTCAAGATGGAGATGCTCTTCAAGGCGTCATGCATCCAAACTGAAGACGCCCTTAAATGGATGAAACTCCCTCTGGAGCATAAAGTGATTGAAGCCACAGTTCTAGAAGATTTAAAGCTGGCAGACGTAAAGGTGTGGATGGAAGCTGGTATTGAACTCCTTGACATGATGGAATACAATAAGGCCGGAATATCAGTGATAATTGCCCAGGCCTTCTGGAGCTCGGGACTTACCCCAATAGAATTAGCTGACTATGCAAAATGTTTTCCAAACATCTCAACTGCCCTCAAATGGGCCTGACATATCATTCCAGTTGACACCGCGCTGGAATGGTATAACACCATTTTGTCCCAGAGGAGGCATTGCCATGGATTGCGGCTGGGTTCAAGGCCATTGAGGCCCTACACTGGTCATTCACTCAAATTATGCCAGCCACTGCATCTGACCTAATGAAGGTAGGCTGGACGAAGGAGAAGGCAGTGGAGTGGGGACCCTTCAGGGATTGGTCACCAGAAAAGGCTATTAACTGTTCCACCAATGGATTCACTCCACTGGAAATATAATAATGGTTCCCCACAGGAGCCAGTATCGACTATGTTTTTGAATGTGCAAATCTGGGAGTCATGAAACCCATCCATGAAACCCTCCTAGGCTGACTTTTTCCCATTGAGAATTGGAAACTCTGTTGCAATGCCGCCACACTAGCTGAAGCTGCAGACTAGGAAGCAGCGGGATTCATCCCAGAGTCAGCTTAACTGTGGATGGAACATGAGATTTCACCACAGGCAGCATCAGCGATGAAAGGGGTCATGACCCCAGAACTTGGCTGAGATTGGCTCAAAGTGGGGATCCAAATCAAAACAATCCAGGATTGGAAGCAATACTTCCTGAAACTGACAGTAGCTGCCCCATATGCCGCTGAAGGTTTTGCCACTTCCAAAGCCTTTTAGTGGTGTGAGATGGGAGTTCCAGCTGCCATGGCATGAATATTCACAGATGGCGGGTGGAACAGCGTTACAGTAAGAGATCGGTGCCAGCATTTTTGATTACACTGGAGGCTTTACAGAAATATCTGCACTCAATGTGCAGCCTGGAATCTGCCCACAAATGGTACCAACTGAGATTTTTGCTGAAGGATGCTCTCGAGTGGCAAAGCCTTGAAATTGTAGTGCAAATGGCTAGGAGCATTAATCGCCGCAGTATCAGCATATTCTTTTAAAAGCATTCCTCAATTGGGATTTAGTCTCAACGAGTCAGTAAGCTAGATAATGAAGGGGAAAATCCCCGCCAAGATACCAAAGCCTAGCGCGAAATCAAAGTCATACAGCACCATGGTAGCCCATAATGACAATAACACATGGAATGGGGCCAGAAGCCATATTGAATATATCTACCAACTAATTAGCAGAGGCTTCACAGACCTCCAAGCGCCTAAGTCATACCTAAAGGATGCAATCTGAATACACCTGCAGCTGGTGGAGGAGGAGTGGTCTGACCCAATAATGGTGATTTATCAGTAGCTTGACAAGGTGCTAGCATGAGGGGACTTTGATCACCACTGGGTGCCCAAACAGGGTATATAGATATCATGATCCCAGGCGAATTGGACTGTAAATTACTCCTTGAGATCATAAACTAAGTATAAGGGAGTCTATTTACAAATGGAACCCACTATATACTCTAATCAAACTGCATGGTGGGTGACATTCCAAAACCTCCCAACTGATTGGGAGAGGAAATGGGTGCACAAAGCGATCCAGAATGGACTACTGTACTATGGGGAAATATGAGAATTTAAGCAAGTTGGAGTTAATTACATCAAAGTGCCTTCTCCCCTAAACAGTTGAAGTGCTATATGAACTGGCCCCATGGATGAATCAGAATAAAATCACCTAACTCAATTCATCCGCCTGCCCAGCCTAGCAGAGTTGTGTACATCAAGCAGGAAGATGAGAAGCAAGTATGCCAGTTCTGTTACCAGACTGGCCATACAATGGCCCAATGCCACCATAGCAAAGGAAATAACCCTTAAGAGTATGAATATCCCCGTCAAAGGGATCACAAAGGTTAAAACCAAAAAAACTACTTCAACTAAAAGCCAAAAGAATGGATTCCACAGAACCTCATGGAGGTTGCGGACATGAAACGCCAACAGCAAGAGTTGGAACTCACTCATAGGGAAGCATGGTAATGAGAAGTGGCCAAGCGACCTGAAGTGGATGATGAGCCCTTCATCAACTCAAACCCTGAATCGTACAAAATGGATGAAGGAATGAGCCCAAACCAATGGCGCCATGCTCATCCCAAGCAGAGTGGACAATCCGTGAAGAAGAAAGATGGTAGAAGATGAACCAAAAAATCCCCCAAGAAGGGATGGGCAGCACAAGATGCCATTAAATCGAAACCTAAGCCAAACAAGTCGAAAGTAAATTCAAAGTCAACTCAGAAATTGTCAGCAAACAAACCTGAGGAGACTAGCAACCAAACAATCAAATTAACACAATTGACAAAATTGGCCAATCAGGCTCCAAACAAAAAGGCCAGATCCTCTGAAAAATCGAGTGAAGGGACAAGATCCTGATTGACAGATGAAGGAGAATCTGCTGCTCCACCAATAGGGACTATGGATCACCCAGAGCTGATAATTAAACTGTCCCCATTGTCCATCAATACTGAGATGGGGATGGTGATTAAATTCCCAGAGCACAGAATGCAAAGTAAGACAAACCCAGTTCCATCAAACCAACCCCAAAGGTTGACCAATACCCACCACCCACCCTCAGTGACACCATCCCTCAACAAGCAAACCTCCATCTGCGACTCAATTCACAACCCTGAAAATACTAATCCTCATACCCAAGGGTTGGGCATCTAGAAATGAGGGTTGCGACCACAAATGCTTGGGGGATGGTGAGCATACAAACAAGAAGGCGGAAGTTACACCATTTCAAAAAAACAATAAAATAGACATAATTTTAATATTGGAAATGCAAGCAGGTTGCCAAAAGGAAATGGTGCTGAGCTCAATCCATGACATGAAGATTCACTGAGGTCCCAACAAATAGGCTATCAGGCGCTCTGGACAGATCATGTGGCGATCATCGCATTGAACAAGAACATAGACCTGGAATTAGGGAGGAAACGCATGTCAGAAGGATCCTGATAGCGACAACTACACAAAGGAAAATTGGCAAGAGCCTTTGAGTGGTGGCAGTCTACGTTCCACCTAAGTCCCACAAAAACCAAATATTTTAGGAAATTTTGTCAGAAGTACCAGCTAAAGCGATGATAGTTATAGAAGGAGACCTAAACTGTTAAACAGATGTGAGCTGGGATACATTCCCAACAAGTGGAAGTCCCAACTGGAAGGCCAATGAGATGCTAGAATACCTAGTAAAATTGGGGATGTTCCTCACAAATGACGAGGAGGATGACGACACAGCCAACCTAATGCAATGAACATATGACTCTTCCAGAGACCCGCAGGCTGGCTAGCACCAGGATTACATACTGTTATCATCCAACCTCAGGCCGCTGACGTCCAACAGTGAAGTCAATATAAATTTCAAAAGTGACCACATGAACGTCCTCATGGATATTGATCTGAAAGAACCACTGAGGAACTGCAAATGGCAACTGGCACCAGTCACACTGAGGGATGAAGAATGTCATTAAACAACTGAAGCCGTACTGGATTAACTGGTTACAAATCTGGATCATCACCCAGAGATAGACCCTCTAGAATGATGGATCAGGATCAATGAGAAGATAAAGCATGATATTATGAAGTTTGAATAAGCGACAACCTACAAATGAACTGCCGCCTCAAAACAGCTGAAAAGCTGCACTGGAGAGGTTGAAGATCAATAGGCGGGACAGCGAAGAATGGTGGAGCAAGTACCAAACAATGCACAAAAGGTATCAGGCCTTAATGGCGAAACAGGTTACAGAGCGATGGACCAACTCCACACACCAATATCAGAGCTTAGTGGGGACAATGACCAAAGAGGGCCTGGAGCACCTCAAGGAAATCTGAACCAAGGCTAGGATATGGGAAGTAGAGACAGCGAACTGGAAGTATCAAAGGACCCAGAAATGATAAGCACAAGATCAAACGCTTCTATAGCAAACTATTCTGCCAATGAATAACAAGTGAATTGGCAAATGATGCCCTAATTAACCTGGCCAAGCTATCTATCAGGGGCTGTATGCTGGAAAATATCGCCAACCTATCTGCCAAAAATTCAATCAATGAAGTTAAGGGTGTCTTTTAAGAGTTGCCAAGAATGAAGGCACTGAGACCTGACAACATATGTGCAGAGATGTATGGGCATTCTGTGACAGCATTGTGCCAGAACTAAAATCCTTATTTAATTACTGTTTTTGAAATGGACAGCAAATCCTGGGAGGTCAGGAGACCCAAATTGTATTCTTGTACAAAAAGGGACTTTGACGCCAATCATGGAACTGGCACTCAATTGCAATATCCTACGCTGATTATAAGCTGCTGACATGCATATTTAATCGGCTGATGGCAATGGCACTGAACATGCTCCATAAGGCCCAAAACGGGTTCATCAGGGGCTGGAGTATTTGGGACAGCATTGGTGCAGTCCAAAATACTCCAAGCTGTGTGGGTAACCGAGTAGGGATATATCATGTTCCTTGACATGGAAAAGTCTTATGATCAGATAGCATGGTTATTCTTCCTACACAAGGCGTTAAAAGCGGTCAGTACACCAAAACCTTTAGGTCATGGATAACAACATTGTACTTGGGTCTGTTGACCAAGGTGATCATTGCAGATGGCATAACCAATGACATACTGGTTAAATAGGGTCCCCAACAAAGCAATCCTATATCATTGATTCTGTTCAATTTTACAGCTAACATCTTATTGGCAGTGGCAGACGTGAGAATATGTGGCCTAGTCCACCCCAACCAAATGTTGCTAAAAATGTTGGCCTTTGCCAATGACACAGTGGTAGGTATTAGATCGTTGACCAACCTACAGGGTGCAGAGGAGCTACTGGACCTATACCAGTAGCGTCAAACGCAAAGATAAAGTTGGCAGAAAACCTCTGTAATGAGGTTCTGCATCCCAAACTTCAGTTCACCAACTTACACAAAACTGATCACGAGCTCCCAAATGATCCAATATCTCAGGATACTCTTTAATGATAAGAGGAAAGCAATACTGGAAACAGAGCAAGAGGTATTATTGAGTCTATTGGTCTGAATGGCATTCTGGAAAAAAGCCAGATTATGCCTTTAGGAGAAAATGTTGGTAATCAATGTATTCATATTCTCAAAATTGTGGTATGTTGCCCATGTGCTGCCAATGAGCCCAAATCTAGAAAAAAAAATCAGGACAATCCTCCAGACCTTCCTATGGTTTAAGGTCAAAGCATCTCCAAATAGCACTAGAAACTCTGTCTAAACTGAAGTCCAAAGGTGACATGGGCCTTCTGGATTTCAAATCCCAAATTGCAGGATATGGGTGAAGTCATCCCTTAAACTGATGCAAAGGCACATGTGCCGCCTGACCCTAGCTTGGAGAGTAAGCTGGGCTAGAGCTCAGGGTCTTCAGGAGCTGGTCAAACCCAGCTCACTATGTGAATGGATGGCAAGCCACCCACGCTTACCATCCCAAAAAGGTACTTCACATTATTGGTGACTGTGCAATTGGGCAGTGCATCTGGGTGGTTGGTTGTTCGAACTAGTGGATCAGGATGCCAACCAAATACACAGGGATGTCAAGGCCCATAATTCTGAAACGATTTCCGCAATGAATTGGGAAAAACAAAAGTTAAATCATCCATAAATACGCCGCCAAGTCAATCAAAATCGGCTAAAATTGACCCAAATCAAATATGGGGATTTTCTACTAAAACCTGGGCACAACCCACCCGCTCAACCATGAACTTTGAATGACTGGGCAACCAAAGGGCATGACACCAGCTACCAAACGAAGAAGTTGATCTCAGGACTGATCTCCTGAATGGTAATGGCTAAGCAACGGTTAGTAACCTGATGGATTCTTAACTGCACGTTTAAATCTGGTAATCACAGTGGACCAGATTACCCAAACAAGGAGTGCCCTGTATGTGCCAAACTGGAAGCAGATATGGCACACTGATATTATAAATGCGCCATGTTCAAAATATTGGTCCATGAAGCGCTAAATTCCGTCAGGCGAACAATCACTGATGGAAATATATATATAACAGGACTTTTTTCACAGAAACCCTGTGATCATCCCCAATCCAATTATGAGCCTTCATCTGCCATTATTGTGTACAGGTTATACACTCAGCTCTCATTGCCAAGAGTTTGGCCAATTAGTGCCCCATCGCAAAGGCTTGGTGTTGAAGACCATTTGGATTATCTCTGATCAACTCTGATGGATCACAAAATTCTTGCACCTAATCCCCAGGTGTTACAAAGCTACACATTTGGCTTTTCCCATTGGATCACTCATCGTACATGATGAAGCAACGAATTATTAAAGATTGAATGTCCTGTAAGCCCTCTAATACTAGAACCATGGCTAGAGATGGCAATCACTGGTCAGCAATGGTTGGAGGTGCTACATCCCTAGCAGCCCAAATTCATGGTCCTTTATCCTTGGCCAAATCGCCTGTGTTTCACCCTCCCTCTTGCTTTCCTTTTAATTTTTTTAAATAAAGTATGGAGTTTTAAAAAAAAGTTGAAACTGTCAGCAAAACTCAATGGCATTAGGTTATTGGGAAAAACTGATGACAGTTTGAAACCCACCCCAGACACACATATTTACCTGCTTATGATTCCTGCTTGACTAATGGATGCCAGAGTGACCAAGCACAGGCGGGTTGGGTATCCCAAACCGTTCTCAACCTCATGGGACAGCCCCTACATGGGGTGGCCATGGGAGGTTCCTGTGGCCCATCAGGTGAGATGCCATTGATCCAGCCATCAAATTAAAAGAATCAGCAACTTGGTTATCCAAGTTTAAACCAACAGTGACTCAGCCCACCACCAACTCCTTCAAAGTTGGTTCAGATTATAGTTCATTTCCCCTCTCCCTCTAAAGTTTGCCAGGTTATTTTAAGTCTTGAAGGCCAAATCCCAAGTCTTACTAAGTTATTCCCCAAATTGATTGTCTATTTAAGCAGTCATAACACTTTTGGAACTTCGTGAGGAATTATGATAAACAGGTGCTACAAAGGCTACGAAATTATTAGTTCTGTGGCTCTAGTAATAATCAACTTAAGTGCAACAAAGTTATTAGTTCCATTGCGATGAATAATGCCAATTGAATATACAGAATTCTGTATGAAAATAGGCCAAGATTAAGGACCATCTAGTAATAAAAATATAAGCCAAGATTAAACTACGCAAGATGAGAATTGAGGTTCTTTGATTAAAAAACCAGAGATATTTATAGGGAAAATTTTGTGGTTCTTTGCAAGGATTTCCGTGATTCACCCAAGGTAAGATCTTTCCTACCAGAGGACCGATATTGTTGATTATCGTTATTATTAAAAGATTTTTGATGATCATACTAATAGAGCTCTTAATAAATGCTATTGACCTTCTTAATGAGGGATTAGCCCTTTCAAAATGATTAGTCATTTTGGATTGTTTGGTTATCTCAGATTGATGAGCTCCTTTGGATTAGTTAGATTCACCCATTGTAGGAGGTTGATAACTCTAAAGGGTCTTTCTCCGGTCAAATTGAGAACTGGAAATACTCGTCTTGGAATTAATAATCTCATTAGACTGAGATATCAAATCTTGATCTGAAGTAATTTCAGTCATCTTAGATGTATCTCCAACAATGCCCCTCAAGATCTTGCCTAGAGGGCGCATAATTGCGAAGAAACCTACTATGCACTCTATTGATAACAGTACCAGTATCAATAGTGGCAATGGAGTATTCCATACCCTGATGAAATATAAAGCAATAAGGACCAGTCCATAAGTGGTCCAATTTGTGAATCCTTCCTCCTGGCCTAGGGTGGTAGAAAAGTACAAGACCTCAGACTTAATATTATGGTAATGTAAGTCTATTAGCGTTAGTTATGGTACCTTCCTTTAAGGTGGTAGAAGCAAGGAGACTTGATGCCAATGTTTGTAATCAGATGATTTCATCTGCTAATCTCATCATTGCTAAATTGGTAGTTTGTGGGATAGCCTCTTCAAGTATAGGTTGTACACTTGAGGGAGGATAGGTTCCCAACCATATAAAGCTTTAAAAGGAGACATTTCAATAATATGATGATAGCTAAGTCTATAAGCTAACATCGCAATAGGTAAGTAAAGATTCCACCTACTAGGATCATTGGAGACCATCTTATAAAGAATGGCTACAAGGGTACCATTTGCCCATTTGACCGCAACACAAGTTGAAGGATTATAAGTGGTCATAAAAGACTGATAAATCCCCATTAGTTTGGTAAGCTCAGCCACCATCTAAGAAATGAAATTACTCCCATTATCTGATAACAGGACTTGTGGGCTACTATGCCTGGTGAAACTTGCCTGAAAAGAAAGGACGCCGTCACCTTGGTGGTAACTAATTAAACCGAAATAGCTTCAATCTATTTAGTAAAATGGTCAATAGCTAACAAAATATATTGAGTGTCCATAGAAGGCCATAGGAAAAGGACCCACTACATCAATACTTATAGTGGAAAGGGGTTTAGAAGGCCTCACAGTTTGGTTTTGGAATGTTGGATTTCCACATCGTTGTTGTTGGCACTTAAGACAAGATTCCAGCACATCGTGTACAGATTCCAGCATGTTATCCCAGCAACAATGATTTTTTAACCACTGTAGTGGCTTAGCGACAGCTCCATGACCTACAGCTTGGTGGGCCTTCATAATAGTATCAGTCCTCACAGAGGACTAAAAAGGGCAACCATTTAGATCCCAAATTTTTATATAATGAACCTTCTTTAACCTGAGTGTCTTCGGTTGAAGATTGTAGCTTTGAGATAACATCCTTAGATTCATGGAACCAGAGCTCAGGTCTACCAATAAAGGTCATAAATGCGATATTCCTCTGCAGAAAATAACGTTAATATAGGCAATCAAGAAAGGCCATCAGCGTTTTGATGTATAGCTCCAGCGAGATGTTGAATAGTAAAAATTATAAATTTTGGAGCTTTAGAGCCCATCTAGCTAAGCGCCCGTCAGGATCCTTCATTTGTTGCACCTACTTCAGGGAAGCGTAATCCATTACAATAGTGAAATGCTTTCCATATAGATAAAGGCGAAAATGCTTGATGGCGGACAACACAGCGAGGTATTTTCTTTCAGTAATTCTATAATTGCATTCAGCCTTAGAAAGGGTTTTACTATAGTATGCAATGGGGTGATCAACCAGATTGGTATCATGTTGAGCCAGAATGGCCCAATAGAAATATCACTGGCATTGGTAAATAGTATATATGGTTTGGAAAAGTCAGGATGAGCTAAGATGGGGGCACTCATTAAGGCTTGGTGCATCTGATCAAAGGATTGTTGCTGTGATTCTTCTCATACAAAAGGAACTTCTCAATGCAATAAATAAACTTAAGGCTCTGAAAACTCCACAAAATGGGGGATGAATTGTCAGTAATAACCAACCATTCCTAAAAACACTTAGATATCATGCAAAGCTTTTAGGAACAGGCATGTCCTAAATAGCTTGTATCTTATTAGATAAGGGTAAAATACCTTCACGATTAAATTTATGTCACAAAAAAATCATCCAAGTTTCAAAAAATCACACTTTGATGGTTTAAGCTTAAGTGAAGCATGACGCAGTCGGCCAAAAACATCTTTCTAATGAGCCAAATGCTCATTAAAAGTGCGTGAAAAAACAGTAACATCATCTAAATAAACTAAAACACAAGTAAGTTTCAAATTCCCAAACAAGCCATCCATGGCTCATTGAAAAGTAGCAGGGGCATTGCAAAGCCCCTGCGGCATATGAGTTGGCTCAAATAGCCCCTCACTAGAAATTAGAGCACATTTTGACGTTCTTCTGGGGAAAGATCAATTTGCCATTAACCACTCACAAGGTCTATAGCAGAGAAGTATTGTGATCCAGACAATAATCTCAATGAATCATCTATGAGAGGTAAAGGATAAGAATCCTTTTTTAACAGCATTGAGTCGCGATAGTCCATAACCTCTCGGTGACCCCCATCCTTTTTTCAGATGAGTAGTAGAGGAGAAGCCCATGGACTCTTAGAAGGCGTTAGTAGCCCACCCCTCGAGGAGTTGTTTCAGTTCCACTAAGACTTGAGCCTCCTCAACTTTGGATTTGGGATATGATCAATCTTGAATAGGGGAGTATCCCCAGTTTTCACCTGATGCTGTACCTCTTTCATTAGGCCAAAATCACCTGGACCTTAGGCAAAGATATCCGCATATTCTTCAATCAGGGCCTCAGCTTCCTGCTGTTGTTCTGAAGTAAGTGAATCCCCAAATTTGACATCAATTCAAGCAACAATAGGGGGATCTTCCAGCCCAAATTCGCATAAATCTCCACATCCAAAACGAATAATATGTCATTCACAGGAGTAGGCCGCACATAGGCAATGGGATTATTGCGATTTAAACGCATAGGTCAAAAAGTGAGTTTAGCCAGTAATATTGAAACAGTTTCATAATAGGCAGGATCAAGGATATCCGGGTGGGGTAAGGCCTCCAAATGAGAGGGATTTAGGTGACTGAAGATCTTTAATACATGATCAGGGGGTACAAATACTTGTACCCCCATATCAACAATGATTTGAGCTTCGGGAGGAATAGTAATCAAAGAGTTGGAATATAATGGCATGCCTTCAGAGGCACAAGCAGAAGGAGGTGGAAGTTTAGTCCGTGGACCCAGGATTCTTTATTTGAGACGTGAGATAGAGTGGGATATTCCAATAAACAAACATGTCATTTGAGTTTGCGTTTGCTAGTGGGGACATCGTCTAAGATCAAAGGTACTTGATACTCAATTAAAGAAAGGTATTCATCTTTGAGACTAATTATTGCATAAAAATTGATGATAAACTTAGTTCCTAAGAGCAGATCATAGCAGTTGTTGTCCAATACCATTGCAGGGGCTGACACAACCAACTTTCCAAAATGCATTGGAAGAGAGGAATAGGCTCCTATAGATTTAGTGTAAGAAGGTCCAGCAGTTCCGTAGTCTTGGGAATGGTTAAGGTCTGGAGCCAATTTGATTTTCTTCATAAGTTTGGACGAGATTAAATTAATGGGTGATCCCATATTATTGATAGCCAAAACTTTCACCTTATGCATGATGACTTCCACCCAAGTTACATCAGTGCTTAGTTAAAAATTGAGAATACTGAGAGATTTATCATTTGAATGGAATTAGAAGAGAAAGAGGAAGCATAAGCAGAAATAGACTCTTTGTTGAATAATTTATCAGGATATAAAGCTCATTGGGAGCGGATACCATATAACATTATAAAGAAGAATCAAAAGGTTTTGACTGAGGCACCTGAGGTAGGTCAGCACAGAGAGCCTCGTTCCCTATGCTGACTCCTCTTTTTTTCGACTCCTCTGCTTGTATTTTCCAACATTGAGACACCACATGTCCCATGAGACCACAATAAGTACACAGCTCCTTCTTCGCTTTGGATTTAGGTTTAGGTAGCATTGCATGGATGTGAGAACATGGGTTACTAGAGGAAGTCAGATGTACCACCCCATTAGGGATTTCCATAAGCGCTTCCTTAATGTCAATAATAAAGCTGAAATTTTAAGTGATTTCAAGTATAGTAGTAATTGAGTGTGAGAAGCGAACGCACTCATTACAGCTGATATAGCACCATCAATGGTAATCCAGTAGCATGTAGCTAGTGTCTGGGCCTCATGGTAGAATCGTTTGGTGAATTCTTAGATAGACTCTCCTCGTTTAATTTGAATATTCACAAAGGCTTGCTTTTGGTTAGTTAGGATTTGATCACTCCCAAATTCCTTTATGAGAGTGGTTTTCACTTGAGCCAACATAGTGCAAACCTTAGAATGAGGAACCATGATCTCTTGAGCAAACGGCTTAGGCAAGAAGTGATATGGCGGACCTTTTATCGATCAGTAGCTCCATCTATTGCGCGTTCATAAATAAAATTTAAAAGAATGGATTCTACCTTCACCCGGTTTAAACTTATTCTTGAAGGTAGGTTTGAAAAGAGTGGCTTCAGTGTTCAAGGCATGTACGCCTGTTACAGCAACCAGTCCAACCTCGGAGGGTTCAGATTCTGTGAAATGGGCATGAGGGGGAACTTGGACAACTTGTTGTCTCAAAAGGTTCAAATCATTGGTAAATTTTGAGCCCATTGGTTAAGATGGTCATTTGTAGGAGCTCTGGTTAAGTTATAAATTGCAGTAATCATCTCTGTTTGCTTGGTTTCTAGTGCTTCACATTTAGCAACCAACCGCTCAAGGACGCAGCCAAAGAAGCAAACATGCTTTCTTGAGTCAATTGATTTGCATCGCATAGCTGATGTGCATTCTCAACACCATCCAGTAAATTGATTAAGGAATAGTCCAAATCAGTCAGAAGGCCCTCCAAGGATAAGAAACATTCTTGAGCTATGGCTTGGATTTGGTCTTCTAATGCTTGTAAACGGGATACTTGGAGCATTGAAGGTTCAGAAGCGGACGTTGGAAGCGAGGAGCCATGGGGACCAGGAGGTCCTGGGGGTCCTTGCAACCCATCTCTACCTGAAGGACCTAGAGGGCCTTGTTGACCCACTGTACCAGGGGGACCACGTTCCCCAGGAGGTCCCAGAGTTACCAAGGGGGAGCTAGGTGGTCCCAGTGGCCCAGAAGGGCCAGCAGGGCCGAGTTCACCTTCTCTAATATTACCCACCACTAGGACAAGACGTTGGGTAGGCCCATTAAGCTCCCCAAGCTCTTCTCATGTTTGGCCCACAACTGATCTAGTTGTCGCTTAATCTCCTCCTCCAGGGAGGTAATCTGATGGTGAATAGGGTTAGTGGAACTGCTAACTTGATGAGATACTTCTTGGCTGATGTATCCCAAAACCCCATTATTGATTCTTACCAACTAATTATGTATATTGTTGATCTCTTCTATAATTGAGAATGGCCTCTCAATTATCCTTCTAAAGTTGGATGCTTTTTCATAAAATGAGGATAGTTATGAGTAAAATTGTTGTTCTAGAGTCAATTGACGCTGTATTTCATGATGATGCAACCTCAAATTTAGAGTAAATGGTGAATAGAAGGATGTACATAATGCCGGAGATACTGTTCATTTCTGGCCAAACCAAATTTGGTAGGCTGTAACACTGCTCAGTTATATAAATTCATCATGTTGTCAGCAACTTTAGATGCTTGGTCATGATTAGGGAGAGCACCAGGCTTAATAGCCCCTCTGATCAAGCTTCTGACGGTTTCTTCAACATTTGCAGCTTAGATCTAATAAATAGACTGGTCAGGGTCCTCGATGGCAAGTCCATTTTAGCTTAAAATTGTAGATTATTAATATTGGTGGTTGGCAAATATTGCTGGTTAGAGTGTACACACTGGGTAATACTCAAAAATTCCTCCAAGGAAGGCTCTCTTTGCTAGACATATTCATTGTTGTGAAAGTATGTTCTCACCAGGTAGCCTCAGAAGCAGACCTGGCAGGGAGCACCATTATTGGAATTTTGTGAGAAATCATGATAAATAGTTTCTATGAAGGCTATAAAATTATTAGTTCCATGGCTCTAGCGATGATCAACTTAAGTGCAAAGAAGTTATTAGTTCCTTTGCGACAGATATTGCCAATTGAATATGCAGAATCCCGTATGAAAATAGACCAAAATTAAACTACATGAGATGAGAATTGAGGTTCTTTACTTAGAAACATGAGATATTTATAGGGAAAATTTTGTGGTTCTTTGCAAGGATTTCCGTGATTCACCCAAGGTAATATCTTTCCTACCAGAGGATCAATATTATTGATTATCATTATTATTAAAAGATTTGTGATGATCATAACTAGTACAGCTCTTATTGAATGCGATTGACCTTCTTAATGAGGGCTTAGCCCTTTTGAAATGATTTGTCAAACAGATTGTTTGGTTATCTCAGATTGATGAGCTTCTTTGGATTAGTTAGATTCGCCCATTGTAGGAGGTCAATAACTCCAAAGGGTCTTTTTCTGGTCAAATTTTGAACTGGAATTAATCATTTTGGATTTTTTAATCTCATTAGACCGAAATATAAAATCTTGATCTGAAATAATTTTGGTCATCTTTTGTGTATCTCCAACAAACACACTGAGAGAACCAACAGTTGAATTTCTAACTTTATTTCCAATAAAACTCCTGTTTCCCAAATTTACTATTACAATGATAAAATTTAAACTGTCCTATCTTACCAATTTTCCCAGCTCCAAAACCTGTGGGCCCTAGGGCCAGTTTGCATGGTTTGTCACCAGGTTTATATTCATAATTATGACCCATGGACGCTTGTTGGTGAAATCTGTTCCTGTTCAAACAACCATCATTCAAGCAGAAGTGCTTTTGGATTCAGGCTTGTACTTTGGGTGCTTCAGCATCCAGACTGGCATACCAGTCTAAACTTATCTTGCTCCCTTTGTGGCACTTCCACCATCATCCCACACAACTCTGCCATTTCCCAAATATACTTTTTGTGCTCACATTGCTGCAGCACCGGAGCATTTATTTTGGGATTATGTTGACAATTTCACAAAATTTGTACACTTTGTATTGAGTTAAACCACTCTATAATGTCTTGTCCCCGTGTCACTTCAACTGTTTTTTATTTCTGAACATATGCCAGCAGCATCTTAATGGGGAGTTTTGTTGCTACCTCCTTTCTACATAATTTCTCACAGGGCCAGCATGAGAAATCTTCCTCCTCTAATACTTCCAGACACATAATACCCTGAATTCTGCCCACACAATCAGAATCAGGCTTGTACCATTGTTGGCACCCACACAACTCCTCATTTACAACTACTACCCACCCTAATTCTGCCTCGCCTGATCATAAAAACCAAAATCTTTGGACCCTATTGAATGAGCTAAATGAATTAGGTGATGTTGTCATTAATGAGGAAGATGAATCAGGTGAAAGAGCCATGGATGGCTATGTTTTGACTTAATTTCAAAATTCTGTTATTGAAAAACTTCTCCCATCCAGAGGTTATGCCATTAAACTCAATTAAATGCCTTTCCAAAGTTAACACCAGCTTGCCTTAGCAGCGGCGGTTTCTCCCATTGACAATTACTCCACAATGAAGTGGCAAAATCTATTTATGAATTCTCAAAAAGGCTGCACTTATCTACCTTCCTCCATGAGGTTCCAGAAGAAGCATAGGCTGAAAACACCAAGTTGGCCAACACCTCCATCAACGCTACCTCATATGTTTCTAGCCTTGCAAACTTTAACCCAAAAACTATAATCACCCAGAAAAATATTGTCAAATTCGCTCTAATCCTTGATGCCCGCCTTCAAGCTAAATTTTCATGTTGTAGATAATCTTTAGGCTATCTTTAGGCTGATTTTGAGGATATAAAACCTTTCATCCCAACCATTGCCTCGCACCATGCTGATGCCCCAATGCCACTACACTTGGCTTATATTTGCCTTTTCAACTGTACTACATCTGCCATTGCTGCTGAGCCTAAAGTTGAGCCGCCTGACCCCCCTCCCCTCTGCCATGGTGGGTTAATGGTCAACCATTCCCAACCTGGTTGGAGGTTTTTTTAGTGTTGTGTTGTTCCGTTTTGTTTCAGTTTTTTGCTGTTAGATCTTTGAGCATCAGCAATGTCCATCCCTTAGGTTAGCGCACATCAAATAAGATTTGAAATTTAAGTAGTCATAGAAAACTCCTGAACCACATAAGCCTGCGTAGGATACTTGTGACAAAGGGATGAGGGGAAGAGGACGCGGGAACTAGGAAGGCTGGAATCAGGTAACAGTAAAAAACCTTTCATAAAAAGTGACTAATCTTGAGAGATGACATTTAAATATATAGTGGGCGGAAGGAAGCTCTTGAATTTAAAAATGGAAGTGAGACAGCAATAATTTGGGTACAAGTCTAGCTTGGATGTATAGCTTTTTAATATTGTAAATTGATAGATGAGGACCGTCTTTTAATTATAAGATGAGACCAGAATGCTGCCATCACCAAATGAAAAAGGCGTATTATAGTGAATTGGGTAGATTTAGTTAGTAGTCCTTGGTCTCTTAAATTTCTATGATGCAGAGAATTTCTACTAATAGATACATAAGGTCTTATTCTCCATAAGCTTAACTACTTTTAATTTTGCTACTAATAGAAATAAAACTTTTAATAGGCTACTATAAAAAAACACTATATTGGCATAAAAAAGGTGGTAACACTTATAAAAAGCGTCAAATGAAAGAATTTTCTAGTATGAGAACTCAGAAATTTAGAGATAAGTACTGTTGATTTATAGTTTATTCAAATCAGTAGGTTATAAATAAAATAAAAAATGGCATAGAAAATTCTCAAAATTTATACCTCTGTATGTCACATGTCGCTGATGCTCTTACCCCAATATTGTCTGCCATGGTCCACCAGCTAAGATGGGCGCTGGACAAAAGTTTCCCTCAAAGCTTCCTCACCATCTGATATGGATTCCTAGGATGATAACTTAGGGGCTACTAGGAATTTTTCAATTATGATAATCCCTTTGTTTAGCTCATACACAAATAAAGATATGTAGTGGCTCCTCCTTTTGGGTTAGGCACCATATATGCTAAAAAAATTCAGAAATATATTATTAATTAGTAAGTTAGATATGAACTGACAATATAAAGTATACTAACCTTTTTCAACCTTGTTATTTAGGCTTTTCTAAATTTTGGAAAAGAAATTCTGCCGCCTCAACAAGTTCTTCTAACTAAAACCTTTTTTGGATGGTCATAAATATATAGGATCACAAAGGACACCTTATAAGATGTGCTGTATAAGCTAACATACTGCATCATATATATATCTACAGGCTGTAGAAGATATAATTAAAATACAAATCCTATTTCCATCTATTTTAATTTGAGTAAACTCATATCAACCTGACTTCAGAATTAATGAATTCTGAGTCTGACAAAACAAGCTAATTAATTTAAAGATGTGCAAGACTATGGTTAAAATAACCTAAATAATTGTAAGACTAAAAAGAAATAAAATAATTATAAGAATTTAAGCTCCCCAAAAATCTATCAATCAACTAGTGAAGCAGAATAAAATTGGACTAGAACTCTATAGGAAATTTTTTGATTAAAGTTATTATTTAATAAAAATAAATAGCTGGAAATTTTAGTTAATTGGAGTTTTATGTGATATACATGACGTTTAGTCATCACCTAGACTTTTATTTACCTAGTGCTTCTTAAAACAATTTTAGTAAAATTTGCTCTAATTTTAAAGCTATACTTTACCAATACTAATGCAAAAAATTTATACAGTGTTATTCAAGATAACGTTACAAAGTGTTATCCAACACAGTGAATACTACTTTGCCAGTGTGGCTGCCTAGATAGTTAACACTATATAAAGCATTATACTCATCAGGACATTAATTTTTAGTAAAGATGGCCTATAATTTATTGTTAAGAAGCTTAAGAACTTAAGAAATACTTTAATTATTTAACAATCTTTATAATCCTTCATTAAATAGAGTTCTGTAGTCATATTTTTTCTGGGAACATGGAAAGAAGGTTACCAAATTTTACTTCTTATTGTAAGCTTTGTTAAGAATTATCATTACCTGAAAAGTTTAGAATGGTTAATGCAACAAGATTTCCCTTTATATATAGTTTGTGCAAGGAATATTCTATGGTACTATTTGTGACTTTCTCAATGCTGTATATGGAAAGAGGTCTCTAAAAGAAGCTTTATACAAAAACTAAGAGAGAAGGATTATAAAGTAAAACTATCTAAAAATCTTGTTATCATATTTCTAAATTTATTGCGGGGAAGGCTGACCATGGGACGGACACTTCCAAATATGACTCAGACGAGACAAAACTTAGTACCAGGTGAGGCACCCCAGAGAAGCGATGCTATCTCTTGTTGCCAGCGGGACCGCCACTTATGGGAAGGGGAGGGAACGTGTGTAGGGGGCGTAGCCACTATTGAGCACGTGTGGAGGAAGGGGTCTGATTTGATGAACCAGACTGGGAACCAGGAGGAGACCAGCTGCCGGCGACGTGGTGGGAGATATCCAAACATCCACGCTTGAAAGTGATCCACCAAATGAGACCGGAATCTGTGGACAGCTTCAGGGAGGGTGGGGATGGATCCGGCGATGGCATCCAAGACAATCGTGTGGATAGTCCACATGGCGATTGCAACCACCAGAGCACGAAGGGAGGGTGGGAGGGGGAGGCCATTGATGAAGCAAACATATCTCTTGACAGACTGAAGGGATGTGTTTGATCCTGGCCTAGCAGACGTTGGACTTCGCGCCATATTACTTTAGAGGTGGCGCACTTCTCAGGCGGTGAAACAGCGTTCCATACTGGCCACACACGACACAGGATGAGTGTAAAGCATTAGAGCGCTCAGCTGTACGATACACCCGCCTCAGGCAGCGCCACATGGGAGCGGACTTGAGGCTGCAACAGAGGATGGTGTGCGTATTTCCAGATAGTCTTTTGGGTCTCAGTGGAATAAGGGATGTCCATCATGTCCAGGTAGTCCACCCTGGATAGGACTTGGGGTCGAATGGGGATCACGCCATCATGGATGGGTAGCCCCTGTACCTCTTGTGTGAACTGAGGAGAGGGGCGGCCTCTTCAGGTTGTATGTCCACTAATACAAATTCTCCACTCTGCGCTTCGCATGGAGAGTAGGATTCGTTTGTAGTGGGTTTTGGTCCCGTGAGGACCTGTGGCTGATGTGTGTGATGCGAGGTATTTCATCAGGGAGTGGGGGTTTGATGGATTGTTGAGGCCCAAGGCTCGGGAGAAGTTGGAGCGGGCCGCGCGGGACCAGTGTTGGGATGGGAGTGTAGGAGCAGTGACGGCCACAATCCAGGTGCCTAGGATCTTGGCGGCATGGGCTTTGAAGTCAAGTAGGCCCATGCCACCATGATGATGAGGGCCAAACATGACCTCTAGCCTTACTGGTGGAGGGCGGCCTGACCAAAGCCAGCCTTGTAGTAAAGCATACAGGGATTTGAAGAAGCTTGGGGAGAAGGGGATGGCGTGGGCTCCAAACCAGACTTTGGATAGGAGCATAGAGTTGGCAAGAACAACCCTGCCAGTGAGGGTAGTAGGGTGGGCTCTGAGAGAGGCGATTCGCTTCGTCACGTTGTCCAGTATATGGCCCTCCATTACTGCTGACGCGTATCCTCCTGCCTCCAACCACACGCCCAGATGGCGTACCAGTCCTATGGTAGGTCGCGGCACAAAGGGGAGCACCAGTGGAGCGGTGTGTTTTGAGTTAGTAAGGCGTGGACTTGGGCGAGCAGCTGGGCTGGGTTGGGAACTACTTGCTGGGGCCCAGAAGTTCTGAAACTGACCAAGGAGGATGATTTCGGTTTTGGAGGCGTTTAGTGCCGCGTTGCTTACCCGGGAATATTCCTGGATGAGGGCTTCAAGCGCGCATGCATCTTTGTTATTAGACACCCCCACCACGCAATCATCTGCAAATGCCATCATCTTGACTGGGGTTTGGCCTGGCACATGGACCCCAGTGAGTTGGGCATTCACATTTCGCAGTAGTGGGTCAAGGCTGAAGTTGTATAAGAGTGGGCTCAGGGGGTCCCCTTGTCGCAGGCCCCTTTGAGGACGGACTACTTCTGTTATGAAACCTGGGCCGCGCACTGCCATTGTTGCAGATTCCATGAGCAGCATCACCCAGTTAATGAAGCGGGGAGGTAGGCGGAATTGTTGGAGGCAGGCCCTAAGGTATTCCCAGTTTACTCTATCATAGGCCTTTTGTTGGTCCAAGAATACAAGTGCCCCAGAGGCTGTGGACTGACACAAATTAGCCACAGAGTGCACGTTATCCCAAATCGACCTTCTGGGGATGAAACCAAATTGTTCTGGAGAGATGGTGGCAGATGCTACAGTCCCTAAACGGTTAGCCATGATTTTTGTTAAAATTTTGGTGTCTGTGTTTGTTAGAGAAATGGGGCGCCAGTTGGCTAAGTCTAGCCTATCCCCTTTCTTGAAAGTGTGACTGTAAAAGCCTCATGTCCTCCTGGTAGGAGGCGCGTTTCCAACAGGCTTTGGTTGAGTGAGGCTAGCAGCAATGGGGATATGTATTTAAAATATTTTTTGTAGAACTCATATGGAATGCCATCTGGGCCTGGGCATTTTCAGTTTGGCGCACCGCGAATGGTAGTCCATAATTTGTTTGGAGTAATTAAATTCATTATTTCTGGGTATCAGAAAATGGTGCGGATATGAGCTCTGTTGAGAAATTCTGCCATTTTGGCTGGCTGAATTGGTTCAGCTTGGTATAACTCGGAGTAATATCTTTGCATTTCGATTGCCACTTCAGCTGGTGTGTCCACAATAGAATTATCTGATCTTCGCACATGTGTGCAGGCCACGCTCTGGTGTGGTGCAAAATTTTTTTTGAAGAAGTATACGGTGCACTTGTCGCCTTTAGTGATGCGTGTGGCTCTGTATTAGACACAAACCCGATGTTTGTGTTGCCTTTCAAGTGCGTTGAGGTGGGCTGCTGCCTCCGCCCACTTCTGGCCCCATGCAGGGCTATATCCTGAGACTGGAATGTTGGATTCCAAGTGGGCCAATTCCACCAGTGCACGCGATATAACCGCCGATGTGGCTCATGAGCGTCTGGATGAGAGATGGTGATAGTGGCGGATGGTGTCTTTTTTGAAAGTTGCCCATGTGGAAATGGGGTCCGCGCAAAACGGTGCAACAAACAATTTTGCCAAAGTTGCCTCTTCCACCCACATGGAAAATCCTGGCGACGCAAGCTCTGGGGGGCGGATTTTGCACCAATGTGGGGCCTTTGCAACTGTGACGGGTAAGTGGTATGTTATCGAGACCATTCAGTGGTTGGAGAATTCCATTTTTGTTGTTTTGAAGTGGGAGATGTGGGGTTGGAATTTCGCCGGCGCTAGAATAAGGTCAATGCGGGTCATGGACCTTAATTGGCTGTTGTGGACGTGAGGACTCGTCATGTTTTTGAGCAGTGGGGCATGTCACGGCAGCGCATCTATTAACCCAAGGGTGGCTTTTAGAACGCGTAGTTCTATGTGACCCTGTGGGGCGTGGGGTGAGGGCGGCCACCGGTCCATTGGTGAGGTTAGCCAACAGTTCATGTCGCCAATTAGGAAAGAATTGGGGGGTAGCGGGAGGGATTTGACCAATGAGAAAAATTCCTGACGCTCTTGTGCACCGTTTGGGGCGTAAATGTTGACAATTGTGTGTGCAACATCAGCCCATGAGAAGGTGACAACGAGCACTTGGTCATTTAGGAATGTTTCTGAAGATGTAAATTTGAAAAAATTGTTTTTCCAAATTAGCACCCCACAGTGCTTTGACCAAAAGGATAGGGATGGTAGGAGCATTGTTTTCCAAGCATCCTCGGAACCTCGTGGACAGTGGGTTTCCTGGATGGCCAGGATATCCATGGGTAAATTATTTTGTAAAAAACTCAGTTTCCTAGCCTGGGACGGGGAGGCCTTGAGTCTGCTGATATTCAGCATCCCTAGAGTGAAGTTTTCCCCCATCGCACCTTAGGTGTGAGGGGGTGGGCCCCCTAGCCCACCAGCCTCTTCCAGGTCCCCACGGGCTTTCACAGCAGCGCGGGTATTAGCAGCAATGCTATTGGGGTTTTTGTTAATTTTTGCGGAAAGAGTCACGTTGGCTTTGGCCTTCACTTTTTGTTTTCCCAACGTCGGACGAATTTTTTGTGGTGCGGATAAGTTCGGTGCACTGTCGAGTGAGGCAAAAAAATTTTTTTTGGTTGGGATAGGTCCCAATTCAGTTTCAACCGGGGCTTGGGTGCAGCGATTGGGTGAGATCAGATCTCCCATCGGATCCTCAGATTGAGTAGCCCATTCAGCTTGGGCCTCCCAATCTGATTGGGTGATGGATTCCTGAGTTGCTTCACCCGCGAAGGTCTCCATGTCCTCCTGGCGTTGTGAGTGTGGGATGGTGGTGGTGACCTTGGCCGCTTCCTTGGCCGCGGTCCTATGGGCCTGCTTGGCCTTCTTCCGCTCCTGTGGGGAGATGGGCTTTACCAATAGGTAGCAGCCTTGTGCTCCCCATGGGAAAGCCTCTTTGGTGCTTGCGGTTGGTTCGTAGTGCGCCTCTCCACTGGCCATGGCCGCTGAGGGGTGCTCTTAGAATGTAACGCCCTCTTTAATGGGGCACACGTGTGCCTTATGGCCAAACGCATCACAGTGGGTGCAAATGGGGGGCGCGCTGTCCACGGTTACCCAGAATGGGTGGGTGGTGTGCCCTCGCAATGTCAATAAAGGTGGAGTGTGGGATCTGGGTTAGGTCCTTCACAATCTCCTCAGTTAGGGTCAGAACTGCGATGGCTTTGCCGGTGCACAGGTGTGGCATCAGCGTGAAACGTTGCATTTTGAAAGATTGTATTTCGCCATATATGGCGAGACCATCTTTCAGGTGTTGCTCCAAAATGTCACGTTTTACCGTAGTAGGCAAAAAGTCAAATGTGAGGAAAATTTGGTTTGATTTTGTCCATCTGGTGCATTTAGTTTTAATGACCCATTGCCCTTTGGGGAGGTCGACCACTACGCGCACCGCTGCAGCCTCATCTGCTGCTATTTTGCTTTCAAAACTAGGTCCAGCCAACTGCGTGACATGGAGTGAGGTGCAACGTACATCGCGGTTGGGAAAATTTTGTGTACATCTTCACAAAATTTTTCCCATAGGGCCATTTTATGGATGTCCAGATACACGGACTCTGAATTCCACTGACATTAAAGTGGCTGGGAATGTGGCGTGTTGATGTACTGGTTGCATCGTGCTTGCCATGTGAGTATCTCTGGGGAAATTGTGACCGCCAGTTTTTTTAGATTTTTTTTCTATTCTGCTGGATTCTCCGGGGCGTTTTTGAATGATAGAGGCCGCAGGCCTTCCGCCTGCTCCTCTTGCCTTGCTTGCCCAACTGCTCCCAGACATGGGCGCAGACTAATCCCCTCTATGAGATTATCAAACTAGATTTAGTCTTGAATTGAATGGGTTGCAAAAGTGTTTGCAACGAGAAAGAAAAGTAATCTTGTTATCATATTAGAGCAGCTAGTTTTAAATAACAAGGATATCATCTTGAGCCCTTTTGCCCTACAAAAGAACTTATAGGTTGTTTAAACATTTTCTATATTAGAAAAATAAAAAAGCAAGCTAATCCTGCTATTGTCATAGATATGAGTAAGTTCATCATTATATAATAATAAGTTTAGTAGAGTCTTTTCATTGGTTATATGATGAACAGTAAGAGGTTTACAAAGCTTTACAGTCCAAAAGTATATAGCTCAAGCAACTAAAGAATATAATCTTAAAAAATATCCTACTCTTTATAAGTGCTTTGTATAGTTTCACATGCAATGGAAAATATATATAAAATAAAAAAAATTTACTTTGGAAAGTCAAAAAATGACTAAGAACAATTTTACTTTAAATTATAAATCAGAATTATATAGGTAGATAAAGCTAGTATAATTGTTATGCTTTATATATCATCAAGTAAATAGAAATATGTTACTTAAATCCATTCCCTTAAATAATAAAAAAGTGATCATTTAATCTATCATAAAGATTAATATCAAAGTATAGTGTATAATCAAAACATCTACTGGCATCAAGGAACAACTGACTGGATTAGCTAGATATTCAAGATTCACTATAATGTTCCTAACAATATAGTTACTTACTCTACTCAAAGGTAAAATAAAATAGAATAAGGCGATATGTGATTGGATTGTTTTTTTGCCTAGGCTTAAATCTGATACAAGCTAAATTAATAGGAAATTGGATACCTACCAGGTAATACATATTTATAATTCTGCTAGCGTACAATAAGCCTAACAATCTATAATGATTCAACTTACTGACCTGATAGTCTTAATTTTATTTTAAATTATCATTTATTTTTTGTTTATTATTTTAGGATGACTTAAAGCACCTTTTCAAGTTTATGCAATAATTTGAGTTGCTCATGGTGATGCTACACATGCAAGATAAAATAACTTTTCACTGTTCAATTTTGATAATTTTGATATAAAAACATAGGATTAGAATCATAATGTTTAATTTTTTATACATGATTTTATATAAGTATTATATATACTATATTCAAGTCATTCTAATGACAAATAGAAAAATAAAAGAAAAAAGCAAAGAAATTATAGCAACCTTTTTGTATCCTAATAATTGTGTATACTTAATTAAACTTTATTTATTAGCTTCATCTCTTTCCTATAAAATTTTGGAATCTGAATAAACCTACTAGATTTATTTATTAAAAGTTATTTATTTTATTAAAAATAACTAAGGGATTCTGTATTGGCAGAAGTATAGAATTTATTCAGATATGCATTACATAATGTAGATGATTATTAGATAGTTGTCAGGTGATAAATTTAATAGTTAATTCTATTTATAACAAAACATAGTATTAATTCTTAATGCCCTTGTCCCATTTTTTATCTCAACAAGCCAAGATGTAACTTACCTTTCTAGATTATTTTGTGTTTCCTTTCTGCTTTCTTTTTATAGTTTGTTTTCCAAAAAAACACTATAAACATTGATGCATGTTTTTTTCTCAAAAACATCATACTTGCTGTTGGATATTGGGCTCAGGAGATGCTCACTGGGTGCTTGGTTTACCAAAACTCAACAATAGGGGACTAGTGCTACTAATATAAAAATTAGCTTCAAAACTTAGTAAGATAGGGTTTTTAAAGTTTATTTTAAATGCCACGGGGGATAAAAAACCAAACCCTCTCAGTATCCAGCCATTCAGTATTTAAGATGGTATTGAGGTTTGAAGGAATTCATTGGTAGGTTTGGGATGACTTGTTACCATCCAAATAAGGAATTATGCAAGTTCAGCCTATCAAAGCTCAGAAAACTCGCTTACATTTAGCTAAACAACAGATGGTAATTAGCAGTCAGCAATATGTACCCATGGGGTAACGATTTAATATATTTTAGCCAAAACACAGGAGCTAAAATTCTTGCACCTAAGGGGACCCCCAGCCACGCCTATAAAAGGGGTTGTTCCCTGCATTGGTGCTTAAATGGACCTGGTTTTGGCTGGTGGTTACCATCCAATGGACACCCTAGGGTCTGCTGCATGGGTGGAGTAATCTGTCTGCTTGGTCTTGTTGGTATTGCCCATAAAGTATTCAAATTATGTCACCCCAATTTGTGGGGGTTCGACCAAGAATTGGCAGGGTCTTTTGGCCGATTCTTTCATTATTTAAATTAATCATATCGATGTTGTGAACTTGTAAATATCTGACATTTCACTCTTTATAGCTGATTTTGACCCACAACATTCCTATCTTGTAGCTGGGAGGGAAAATTTTCTTACATCACCCCACATAATAATGTTGGGGGGAGAATAGGGCCATAAGAATCATCCATGAACTCAATTGATAGTAACTATGGTATTAAGGGATATGATGGAGTACTCCTCTCCTCGCTTGTAAGTGACTACAAAAGGGACTTCCCAAATAGACCCAAGTTTCTCCCTTCTAGGTGTGATACAATTGTGATAGTAAAGCACCAGGTCAGATAATTGGAAGGAAGCAAGAGGGGCCTGGAGCTCATTAGCAATTTGACCCTCTTTTGTGACAGTCTTTGCCAAGTTGGTTATCACCTCTGATTGTAGCTGAATGATGTGCTGAGCCAACTTCTTCATGGCTTGCTCAGGGTCAGTCCTATCAGGTGAAATTCTTTGGCCAAGAATGCTGGCACCCCAGCTTTCATCCATACAACACACAGAAAGGAGACATCTTAATGATCCAGTGGTAACTGATATGGTAGGCCATGATGGCACTGGGTAAGTACTGATCCCAGTGAAGGGGGTCTGAAGTGGCCATTTTTCTTAATATATAAACTAGGGTCCCATTGGCTCTTACCATGGTACCATTGGTAAAAGGATTGTAGGGGGCAAAAAGAGCTGTTGAATGCCCATGGAAGTTGCGAGAATCTTCACCACTCAAGAGTTGAAGCTTTACCATTATCACAGAGAAAAAATTGGGGCAAAAGTATCAGGTAAAGATATACTGGTGTAGGAAAGTGGCCGTGTCTTTTGTCATCTGAGCTGGGATAGCCACTGCCTTGACCAATTTGGTAAAGTGGTCAATCCAAACCAATATATATCGATTTTCACCCTTAGTTTGGTGTAGAGGGCCAATAACCTCGAGATTTATTGTGTGTAAAGGCTGTTGAGGGGTGCTAGGCTAATATTAGTACTTTGTTCCGAAGTTGAACTGCTTCTTACATGTTAAACAGGCATCCAAGACTTCTACGATGATCTCCATGATTCCTTCCCAATAATAGCGTCCTTTTACCCACTCATAGGGTTTCTGCACTCCGCTATACCCTAGGAGCTCATGAGGCTCCATAATGACAGGTACTCTCTCTGAGGGTCAGAGTAGTGTAACCAGTTCACCCCCTACTTTATTGTATAAATTACCATTATCCACCTTTGTGTTATATGAATGCTGAGCTAGAATTTTCTGGACTGGTTCATCTTCATCCTAAGCACCAGGGGTCATTAGGAGATCATGTAGCCATTCTGCTTCACTATTATTTAAGTGAACGATGGGCAGCTGAGTTAACCCATCAACATTCTTATGGCTCGTCCAAGATCAGTGTACAATATTATTGTCAGATTCTGTGGTTGACCCAAAGGTAAACCCTTTGAAAACCTACAGATCAAGTAAAATTTCCCTCTAATGCTTAAACAAATAATTCAATCTAAACCTATTGCATTAATAAATGCTCAGGATGATCCTTGCAACGTGGATTTAATTATATTACTAAAGCTCAAGCTGAATACCCACGCACATTTAGGCCAACCTTCTCTGCAACTACTCGGCTGGGCCAATCAACTCAACGTCAATTCAATTAATTATTCCATCAGTAGCTCAGGTCAAATACATTTGCACAGTTGGGACAATTATCGCTGCCCCAAACCTCAGCAACTAGTCCCAATTAATCAGGACCATTATTAAGAAATCAGTATATAAAATTATTCAGGACCAACCCAAAGTTAAAATTTAAAAGTCACATGGACAATCAAATGAACTAGAAACATAATTAATTTCCTGCTTTAGGACATATCTGTATGTCAATACATGTAATCAGTATGATAGCACTTGCACATGGACTGGCCAAATGGGAGTACCTAGTGCTATTGAGAGGGCCAGTTGACATCCCAATTAGGGGTTTTTTTACATCAGTATGACGAAAACATATTTGTAGCTGGTCCTAAAATAATTTTTTTATGTTGATATGCGTAACCAGCACAATAGCACTTGCACATGGACTGCCCATATGGGTGTACCTGGTGCTATTGAGAGAGGCCTGCTGATGGCCTAATTAAGGGTACATCATTTATTGGTTTGACCTCAAAATCTACAAGAATTGTATTTTGTCAGCAGTATGACAAAACTAATTTGAGACGATCCCAGGGCAATTTTGCACACTCATTGTTGCAATCTTCATCCCTATAAATCCTCCCAAATATGAGAGTATTTTGCCACCAATAAGCCTAGCAATAGGTCTCAGTTGTATCAGTTCAAGGGCCAAACTGAGGTGGTAAAATTCTGTTGAGATTGCGTGCTCAAATGTGGCCAGGAGCATCCCTAGAGGTATAAATACCAGCGCATTGCCTAATGAATTATAATCGAACAATCTAGACTTTAAATAAAGGTCTATTTTTAAAACTTCATTTTCTTTGTATCTTAAGTCACTTTTGGAGAGTTTCAGCAAGCTGGGATTTCATGATACACAGCTTGCAACTTTACCTGCCCCAGTTGAAGTTCCTGACTATGTTGGGAAAATTACGCCCAAAATTGTTAGAAGAGCTGGAGCTATTTTTACACGCCTAGTGAGTTTCTAAACGGTTTGTATACTGTAAACCACTAACAAAATCGAGTATCAATTAAAGGAATTTTGTCCTGATTAAGCGTGCAGGATAATAAAAAACAAGTGAGCAATCCTTGGAATTTGTCAGTCATATCATAGTGCTGAAGCTTTAAAGCCCAGCGTGCCAACTGCCCAGTGGGATCCTTCATATTTTATAATAACTTTAAATAGCGTGGTCAGTAACCACTATAAAAAAGGTCACATATAAGAAAGGGCGGTAATAATTAACAGCAAGCAAGACAGCCAGATATTCCTTTTCAGTGACGCTATAGTTGCGAGATGCCTTAAAAGCATCTGCTGAAATATCAAATGGGATGATAAAGCCCATATTCATCCAGTTGAGCCAAGATAGCTTTAACTACATAATTGGAAGCATCAGTAAACAACATAAAGGGTCTACTATAATCAGGGTGGCGCAGAATAGGCCATTGATTCAGCAGCTTTTTATTGTTTCAAAGGCAGCTTGTTTTTCACTCCCTAATGGAAAGGGGGTTTTTTTTAGCTATGGTCGTATGAGGGGCTTACTGAGCTGAGCGAATTTGGATGTGTTGATGTTTGACCCTCATCATGTCCAAAAACATTTGAATATCACGAAGGGTTTTGGGAGCAGGCATCTTTGATATTGCCTCGACCTTATTTTATAGGGTGAATCTCATCTTGAGAGATAGCGTGCCCAAGGAAATCCAACTTCTTTTGGAAGAATGTACATTTGGAGTGCTTCAGCTTAATGTGAAAGGCCTGTAAACGTTGAAAAATTATTTTAAATAAGAAGGGTGCTCATTTAATGTTTGGGGAGAAGATGGCAATATTGTCAAGATATACAATTACGCAACAGAGCTTCAGAACCTGCAAGATGTGGTCCATGGCTCGCTTAAAAGATGAGGGCATATTGCACAACCCTTGCGGTAGTTGAGTAAGCTGGAAGAGACCCTCGCTGCAGATAAGTTCACACTTTTCCTGGTCTTTGGGAGAAAGGTCCATTTGCCAGTATCTGCTAGTCAAGTCCATGGCGGAAAAGAACTTGGACCCAGAGAGTTGGACCAGAGCGTCATCAATTCGCAGATTTGGGTAACTGTCCTTCATGGTAAGGTTACTCATCTTGTGTAGTCCTTAACTACTTAATGTCCACCATTCTTCTTATTTATGAGCAATAGCGGAGATTAGCAGGGACCTTAAGAAGGCACTAGTAACCCCACGTCCAATAACTGTTTAAGCTCAGTCCTAAACTGGAGCTTCTCAACTTTTGATTTACAAAAAGGCTTGGGTTGAATAGGCTTGGCATCACCAACATCAATGGTGTGGCACCAACACTTCATATTCCCATAGTCAGTATCAGATTTCGAGAAGATGTCGCTATATGACTCCAGTAAGGAGTGAACTTTAAACTCAGCGGATTAGATCTTTAAAATCTGAACGTTGAGCAAAGAGCATATCATTTGGTCAGTGGGTAGTCCCATATCCAGCATAGACATAATATAATGGACTTGTTGAATGTCTTCAATTGGAATCAACAGGACTTTTCCAATCTCCTGATACTTCCTTACAATCATGTCCTTGTTAGTGAGATTCCACAGAAGAAGATTAATAGGTCATTGTTAGGCAGTGTCAAAGATACCTGGCAACACCTGAGGTTCCAAAGGACTTATTCCATCAATGCTTGTTAAGTGCAGAATACAGTTGCGGGGGATTTGCCTAGTAATTTTGGTGTCTAACACCTTTTTCTCACCCTCTTTAATTACTACCTCCTCTGACGCATACAATGGAATGCCCTCTAAAGCATCCACGGAGTCAGGCAGCTTATTTGTGTTTCTGACCGATGTGGTATAAGTAAAGGTGAGGGAGGAAGAAGGATACTCAGCTACGCATGTATATTCCTTCTTCTTATGCTCATCATTTGTGAAGACTAGGCAAACTTCGTAATTTAGAAGAGAGAAAATCCATGTTTCTATGTTAATGATTCCTTCATATTCAATCATGAATTGCGTGCCAATGAGCAGGTTGTATGCGTTATTGGTTAATGCTAAAGGGGGCAGCCAGTAGAGCTTCCCAATACATATGGGTAAAGAAGGTTAGGCTCCAATGGCTCGCGTATTGTTAGGCCCTGCAGTTCCAAACTTTTGTGAATCATCCAGGTCGGGCGCCAACTTAAATTATTGATGAGATTCGGTGAGACCAAATCACTGGAGGACCTGTATTAAGGATGGTTAGAATGCGCACCTTATTGATGACAACCTCTACCTTGGTTATTTTGTTATCAATAGTAGGTGGGAGGGTTAAAACTGCCTTCAACTGGAGTGTGGAGGCAAGGCTTTGAGCCATCACAGGGTAATTATCTTTAATATATTGGAGGGTATGAACCTGCAGGGCGGATCAGATCACTGTCTCAATAAGCTGGTCAGCATCGCTAGCAATATCAATCACCTCTGAAAACTTCAACAGCTGTTGAAGATAAGCTTGTTGTGGTATTTTGGCTATATCAATTCTATCTGGCCTCAACCTAAAGGCGCCTGCACTTCCAATGGAGCTCCCAAGACATTTTAGCTTGCATCTTCCCAACCACCTTCAGACTCGTCATCAGAGGGATTGTCAATGCACCTCGACGAGTTACAAAGAGGGGGCTGAGAAACCTGCTTAATTTACTCACAGGGGAGGGCTTTGTCACTCACATCTACTCTTTTAACTTTTTCAAGGAGCATCACGGCTGTACCAACTTTTGGGGAGGCGTTGGAAGTGTAATGATTTTATTAAACTCAAAAGTGACCGGCTTGGGCTGCCTCATAACTGCAGGCTTTGAACTAGGGGCAGCCTGTTTTGAGGCTGAGGGGATTGAGGCAGCAGCTTAGACTGATGTTATGCTTTATTCACCTTAGTAGACTGCTCACAAGAGGGGGACCAGGCAAAGTGATAACTGACTTCACCAGTTAAACTTTTGAACCTGAAACTTGAGGGGAGCACTGCCAATAACTGTTAATATCTTCTGGCTATCCTCACATAGTGGAGGAGTATTTTGGCGCTGAAGATCTGTAAAAACAGGGTTCCAGAGGGATACAGCCATATAAGATGATGAAGGGGTGTTAGAATTTTTGCCCATATTCCCAGCCTGCTAGATTACCAGGAATCGTTAGGGAATAATCCCCAAATACAAGGTGAATTGGAAATCGGTTGACTTTTATTTCACAGTAATTAAGTTCAGGGGATTTTAGGATTATTGCCTGGTTGGACCCATCTGAGATCGATCTGGACAAATGCTTAAGATCTTGTTAGGCAGAGTTGCCAACGAAATAGGGGCATCTGATAGTGATTAACTATCAAGTGTATTAATTGGGATCAGTTGGGTTTCATCACCAACTGACTGGGAATGTAAGTAGTAAGTTGTGAGGTAAATGATGCCACCTGCAACTAGCAAATTGATCAGTTGATTTGTGACCTGCATTAATGGGTAACAAGTCCCGTTACCTAAGCAGGTCGCTAGCCAAATATGGTTGGTTCGCTTGGATTGAGAGGAAAACGTTAGGGACACGTTTTTGACTCTTTCTGTTTTAGGTCTCAAGGATGTCCAATAATGGAATCCTTGCCAGGATGGGGAAGACCATCGCTGCTGAGATGAGGATGGGTGATTCAATGGCATTGGGTGCCGTTTCATCAAAGAGGTATCAACCAAGGGTTAGATGACTGAATCCCCACTATAAATTCCCTAAAATTTATTTATAACAAAGACAATTATAAAGTTTTGCAGTTTATAGTAGGTATACCATTATAGTAAACTCCATCATCCACTTGTTCTATTATTTTTCAGGGATATTATTGCTATATGCGATAATTGGGAGACTCTTTAAGGAAATGATTAAGGATCTGTCTGGGGATCCAGAGAAGAAGTGGAAACAAATGAGGATTGATGACGACTGTGTGTCAAACTGGAGAAACTGTCACCAGGGAATCTCAGAGAAGATCAGGTTAGACATATATTAGGAAAAAAATCAATATTTTGAGACATCTTAAGTATTTTAGCAGAAATACTGGCCAAGCGTTGGGCTGAGATCTAATAATTTCATTCTACTACGCATAATAGTCTTCATACTATTATCAAATAACTATATCAACAATAATACAACATGGACAAATTATACATAAACTGACCCTGTGCAAGTAATAAGTTTAAAGGGGTTATTGGCTGATAATAACTAGACTCTTAAAATTTTACAAGGGGTCAGAGAGGATTCTCACTTTTGAGCTTTTTGCAGAAGGCCAGGTTCATAAAAGTCATTCACTGCTAGCGATGCCTCTTTGGTATCCCGTACAGTTTGGAAGCTGCACTTGACTGTGGAGATATGCATTGCTAAAAGGGGATAAGACGCCAAGCTAGCAATGATAGTAGCAATAGCATCATCTATCAGAAGCAGTTTGGCTAGCAACATAAGTTGAGCTTTGCTATAATAATTGCTCAACAAATGAGAGGATCTTTTTTCCTTACAAGCTAAGGCACATAAAGGCATGTTTTTGCTATTGTAAACTCTGTTTAACCAAACTTGTCAATCATCGCTTGATTGACCTCCGTTCAAGTTGTAAGTGTAGCCATTTGAGGAACCATGATCTCCTGAGCCTTCTGACTTAAGCAGGGAAGAATATACCTTGTTTTTTGCTGGTCAGTCGCTCCTTCCATCTTAGATTCAAAAACATAAAGGAAGGAGGCAATACTTCCCTCACCAGGTGTGAACTTATATCAGAATGGAGGTTTAAAAATAAAAGGGGAGGACCATAAGGGCCTTAGTAAGAGTGCTGCTCAAGCCATTTGAGGCGAGACAAAGCGCTGGCTAGTTGGTTCTCTAATGCAGCTAGCCTTTGTTCCGGAATGGTAGTCATTTTTAGTATTATAACAGGATTTTACGGTATTCAGGGGCCCCTGTAGTGAGCACCACTTGTTGGATTTGGGCTCAGGAGATGCTCACGGGGTGCTTGGTTTACCAAAACTCAACAATTGGGGATTAGTGCCACTAATATAAAAAATTAGATTCAGAACTTAGTAAGATAAGGTTTTTAAAGTTATTTTAAATGCCACGGGGGATAAAAAACCAAACCCTCTCAGTATCCAGCCATTCAGTATTTAAAATGGTATTGAGGTTTGAAATAAATTCATTGGTAAGTTTGGGACGACTTGTTACCATCCAAATAAGGATCTGTGCAAGTCAGCCTATCAAAGCTTAGAAAAATCGCTTCCATTTAGCTAAACAACATATGGTAATTAGCAGTCAGCAATACGTACCCATGGGGTAATGATTTAATATATTTTAGCCAAAACACAGCAGCTAAAAGTCTTGCACCTAAGGGGACCCCCAGCCACGCCTATAAAAAGGGTTGTTCCCTGCATTGGTTCTTAAATGGACCTGGTTTTGGCTGGTGGTTACCATCCAATGGACATCCCAGAGTCTGGTATATGGGTGGAGTAATCTGTCTGCTTGATCTTGTTGGTATTGCCCATGGAGTATTCAAAATTATGTCACCCCAATTTGTAGGGTTCGACCAAGAATTGGCAGGGTCTTTTAGCCAATAATTCCATTATTTAAATTGATCATATCAATGTTGTGAACTTGTATATCTGACATATCCCCTTTTCAGCTGATTTTAACCCAAAACATTCTTATCTTGTAGCTGGGAGGGTAAATGTCTGACACTTGCTTTAAATTGTTGACTCAATAGATTTATCCAACAAGGCGATGAACCTGGTTTATATTTATTTTGTATAATAGATAAAATCTTTTTTTATTTTGTAAATAAGGCTATTTTATACAATTTTAAACAAGATTACTCTATAATAAAGCACAACATCATTTATAAGCTTTTTCTATAATCTTGATCCACTAAAATTAATATAATAGCAGCTTAATATAATGTTACCCATATTTTCTTTTAAAAATTTCTTTATATGTTTTTTATTAATTTTTTCATCCTTTTTAACTTTTTTTGCCTTGTATATCAAAAATGGTATGCTCATCCTCATATATGTACTTAGTTCACTGCATTATATTAAGATGGCTGCCTATGAGTATCTATAATTCTCACCATCTGATTGAGGTTATAAAACTTTATGAGGTGTATTGAATAGGGCGCCTGCTCGCTCTGATGTTGATAACTTTGAGCCCAAATTCCACTTGATTTCTTGGATGGCACTTCCTGAATTATTTCCAACAGCAGCCTGAGAAAATTCTCATTATTAGATGACTAGTACCTTTCTTTCTTCCAAGAACCTGGTAGTGACAAATACAACTCTTAGTTGATTTATTGGGTTCCCGCTGAAAAGCTTCCTTTTAAGTAAACCTTCTATAATATATATAATAAGTTGTAATAAAAACTATACTAGGATCTTGTGTACTATAGAGTCTTTTATCTAGTGATAAAGAATAGGCTTATACTCTATATAATCATAAACTTGGGAAATATTGCTATTTATATAGGTTGCTTAAATTCTACAAGTTAATCATCTGAGTAGAAGCATCTTTAAGCTGAGCTTTCATTTTTTTCAATACTCAAAATGCTTTCAAAGGTATATATGATCCTTCTTGATATTCTGGTATCAAATTACTATGTTCATTGGTGTGACACTCTTACAAAATATTTATCATAGGATTGTACCACGTTTTGTCCATAATGATTAGTAAATATATCTATAGCCTATCAATTTAGGCATGCAATCAGAAAAGGTTTACAATTTGATACAAATCCTCCAATTCATTGTCAAAAAGTTTTAAATAATTTAAAATGTTATAATCTGATACACCGTTGCTGTCAGGAGAGTTTCTGTAACTCTCCTATTTCCAGAGCAGTGGTGAGAAACGCACAGCCAAACTGCTAGAAAACCAGTCGTTAGACTATGGTAAACAGGGCACCTTGAAGGGTGCCAGAGCCAAATTAACACAGGGCAAAGGTTTACAACTTGGTTTATAGTAGTTGGTAACAAATAAAAAACAACACTTGAGTGGACCCCAAATGGGAGTCCAAATTCATGTGAAGATCTGTGCTGAAGTGCCTTAGTGCTTTGGTTTGGATGGAACCAAGTGGGCCCCGCGGTGCACCAGATCTGGTAGGTAATTTTGTATAAATAAAACGGCAAACGTTGTAAGAGACCTCCTTAAGGATGTCCACAAACAGGTTTGCCCAAGGAACCATATTTATAAATGTAAAGTAACGGGAAACTTTATTAGAGAAAAGATGACCAAAAAGAAAAGTTGGTCTCAAGAACCATACTTTAAATAAGAGGAGGCGAGTTGTATAATTGTGGAAATGGTTATGAGCCTAAGCAAACCATTTGGCACTTTCTACCATCAGCCAGGGTACTGTAGCTTGAGATTTACTAAATTAAAGTTATTGATTGCAGGCTGAGCCATCCCAATTTGGAAATGTTGAAAATTAAATGGGTTTTGAACCCTTGTTCTCTGTGCAACTGAACTAAACAATCGTCTTTAAAGAAGATAACCAGTGCGTAATGCCCATGCTGTAACGCAGGGCTGAGCATCACGCTTTTCCCTGGACTAACCTGGGAATATCTAGCCTGCACCCAGCGTTGCTCCAAGGTATGCTTTTAGTCTGGGAGTCCTGCAGCTTGACTTTTATAGAATCCTGACGTCCAACCTTACCTTGGCAGTTGGTTCCATCAATGATGTCATGTAACCATGACAGTTGCTTGACCCTTATCATGGTCCTTCATTATATTATCATACTCTAGATCAGCTATCATTTGTTGTTCTAAGAGCTCCAGTGTTTCTTTTTACACTTCTTTTGCTAGTCATGGAAATTACTATGGCCATCTGTGAAAAACTCTTAACACATCCCTTTTTAAGATAAGATCTAGAGATGTTAAAATTTCAGATGACCATATAATTCAACTTTTTAAATGATTAATAGATTTTTTAATTAGGTTTAATTGTATAGGATCATCAACAGTGACAAATTGATGGGATTATCGTCAAGCATCATCCCCATTGATATTAGAGGTCGCTGACTAATGAATTATCATCAGGAATCATCCCAATGATATTTGAGGCCGCTGACAGATGAGATTATTGTCAGACATTATCCCAAATGAAACCAAACAATAATTTGATATAAGAATAACACCAAATAACTGATTTGTAGGGGATTTTTCAGAGCAGAATGAATTGGAGTCATCAAAAACTAACAAAGAATTTGAACGCTGGAGGAAGAGTAGAATTGTCATCAGCCAAACCAATTTGGTTTCATGTCCTTAATACTAATTGTTTGGTCGCTGAACACTCAAGAATCATGCTACCTAAGAAACTCAAGGCAACGGTACCCAAAGAGATTTGGTGCCTGAAACTTGAGGGTCAAACCAGTATAGGAACAAGAATAATTCCCAGAAGACAGCCAAAAAGTTGTGTGCTGAAATTAACTATAACCTCCCCCAATTATTCCCTAATAAAAGCAGATAAAAACTTGATAATAACTTAGTTGCTTTAACATTAGTTGTTTTAACATTACTCTTAAGAGAAGATTGCAAGGACCAGATATCCATAAGTTGGTTTATTAATATCTCCGCTTGGCTCTGCGAAAAGGGAGTAGGGAAAGTGTTCCCTACCAGTACCAGAACTTCTTCAAAACAAAGAAGCACCTGTTTAGCGTTGGACAATACTCTTAACATGGCTTTTGGGCAATCAACAATAATAATAGTCTTCATACTATCATTGCCCAGTCCATCAATTTTGACAAATAATAAACGCAAGGATCCACGAATCTGTGTAGTTGTAATCTGGGGCCAAAAGCGAGCAACCATCCAAGCCCCAGATTTTAACAAGAGAATAATTGAAGGTATCCGGTATTTACACAATTGCATATACCTTGTGATTTTGTCACATATGATATAAAATGCCTCTTTTTACAAAAACTAAGGAAGTTCTAACTACATCACTTGAAGTTGGCTTAGTTGAATGTTGTTAATATAGTAAACTAAATTTTATTGACTGTTTTTATATATTTAATTAAGTTCATATTTAGATCTATTTTTCATACTATAATCATTAATAAATGGTCACACTTCCTCCTTTATATCTAACTATCTAAACCGCTAGTGCTTTTTAAGACTAGAATGGCCAAGTTCCTTTGGTCAGCGTCAATAATAGAGATATTAGGAAAGGATAGCGCCTTCTAACCTGTATAATAATGAAATGGCGACATTTGTAATGCGTGTGGTATCTTAGGCATTATTTAAAATAATGTAGAGGATAAAAAGGCTTCATTAAAAAGTATGATTAATAGTTAAATTCTTATAGAACCCTTTCTTAATCCAGTTGCCTTTTTAATATTTCTAATATTGTAGTCGTGTATGAGGTTGTAAATAGTAGTTTACCCCCAATTAGGTCATTCTTACCTATTGTGCCAGGGATAAATTTTCTCCCATTAGCTGAGAGGAGTAAGGAGTGCAACCATTTCATGCTTAAGTTGAATTTATAAGGCTAGTTCTTAAAGCTAACATATTTGTTATGACATTGACGCTTTAACTTACTTAATGAGTGGTCAGATGCAATAACAATTAAATTGGTAAAGCTTGAATAACTTGGTTTTGGTCTCATAACCACTATCTGTAAAATGTTGCAAGGGGCCAGTAAACTGTACTGGGGTGAAGAAAAGACTACTTATCCAACTTCTTTAGCTTTCACATAATACATATGGTTTGAGAACTGCGAATTTTGTTGCCTATTAAACCTTAGTAGAGAGTCCTTATAGTCATTAGAAATTTGAAACATAAATTCCTAACATAATAGGTGTGCTTCTATTATAGATTTAATCCATTCATTAGGTATGACATAAAAAACTCATCCTTCACATAAAAAATTTTGCAGTTGACAAACTATTTGGTGGATGACCTTTCGCACTTATTGAGAATATTAGGAACCACTTTCATTTTTTCTTCTCAATTCTCCTCATGTTATCAAAATTATCATATTTCAGTCGTTTATAAAAGCTTTAGGGTAAAAATTTGAATGATTTGTTAACCCATTTGCGCATAAATGCCTGTGGACTTCCCAATGCATGATCTTAGAGGCATATCCTTATAAACTTTGGTCATCTTGCCAATTGTCATTATGAGTCTCTCAAATTCTAAAACTGTCCAAGGTAGCATTATTAAACATTACTTGAAGCTTAAGTCCTACATGTTAGATCAGAAATAATTAACAACACATATTAATTCAAGATACTTTTTTTACAAATATCATATATATATGCTTTTCTGCCTTATGTACTTATTAACCGTGTTATATGGTATTGCCAATCTCATCTTTGTCTATAAATCTAAAGTTGATCCCAATCTTATGTCACTAGCTTCAATAAGTAAGTAGGTATGTAAGCCCTGAGGAAAGCTCTTTACTTGATTCGTGACAAGTATCCCTTTAGGTCAAGAAGGGGTCCTAAAACTCCAGTTAGTCCCCAGTCCTAAAATGTAGTTCTTACCCATATTATGGAAGTTCGCTTGGCCACAGTTTTCCCTTATGTATTTTACCTTCCTGCCTAAAATTTACACTTATACTCTTTCTAGAATATAGAGGGTAGGTGAAGTGAAAAAGATCAGTGAAGAGCTCAAATAATTCCAGAAACCGTCTATTCATCTCAATTTTCCCCTAAATAGGCCTTAATTACTCCATATCTTATGTAAAACTATATCATACTTGAATGGACTTTACTCACTAAATCATGGTTCATTGTATCAGGTTGACCAATAAATCCTAGTTATCAAAAGAAAGTTCTCATTCTCCAAAGGGTCCATATAACATCACCCCCTTCAATCCAAATATCTTCCATTATCCACAATGTGTTTTGACTTATATTAATTTTTATCAATAGATCAATATAGCTCTTGGATTACATTAACCATTTAAACGCACTCGGTTGCATCACCATCCCTTCTAGAAAGTCAAATGAGAACTTTGATAAAAAAACTAAGATCCTGAAAAACTAAATATTTTGGTCATACCTACCATTGATTGTTTACTTAGCATTCCTTGGCTTGTCATCACAACATACCCAATTCCTACCCTCCTTCTTAAAATTTGCGCTGGCCACTCCTAAAGTTCTCTAATAATTTATTCTTTACCCTATATTCTATTCTTTAACCCCTTATTTTATCATATCTACTTTGCCTATATTTTCCGCAGACTGCCACAGTTTACCCATTTTCCCTCTCTAAGAAACAACTTGGAAGAGAACGCTTTATGTCAACTATAGTGTCCTCTATCTAATTTTAGATATTCGATTTAAAAATCTATGGACACATTGAGATAATACTAATGTTATCCAACTCTTTAATTCAAATTTACATATATAAGGCTTTACCAAATGTATGCATTATATTAACTAGCCAAAGGCAGGAACTCGCAGATAGGCAAGATAATTTTAAAATCCCTATATCCCACCCAAAGAGTTACCTAAAAGGAACGTAGTTGCCCCATTATGATTTGGCTTTTTGCAGGGTCTTCTCTAGGTTTTTGATATTACCTTCATATAATATATAATGTTAAGAAAGTAGAGAGCCCTATGAAAAATCATGATATTGAATAAATCAAACACCCTCCACTCTAGTTGATTCTTGATGATTTTTATTGTCACTCCACATAGCGAATTAAAGATGTCCCAGAAGGGAAAAAAGGAAATGAAGAAAAACTGTAATTATTCAGGAGAAACGATTGACCAAGTCAAATAGTTTGAGTTTTTTGGGTAAAACTTCATCTGGATCCTATAATCTCAACTTGAAATTTCCTGGACAATGGGTTTTGACTGTTCCAAAATGTTTGTGGATGACAAAGGCTGTTGCTTGATTCTCATTTTGGACACAAAGGAGAGCTCTTGAACAAGCAGGACATTAGCTAACCCTTCTCCACAGCACTCCTATTCTCCCTATAGATATTAAAAGTTCACCCCAATAAAGTATTCCAAATTCTATCCTATCCTTTAATTAGCAGTTTCTAATACATTCTCTCATAATTTTATAACATTGAAGCTTAATGAAGACATCCCCATAGAATGTTGTCTTTGTGAGCCCTTCTAAAGCATGAGTGCAGAGTCATCTCCTCTTAGAGCCATTTTACTACTAATAGCATTCCAAGGGAAGCTAGAATCTCCTTAAATGACATCACTTAGTACCAAAATCTTTAATTTTTGTTTCTCCACTATATCCTTAGGCTGAGATAAGTGCTCACTACCAGGGCCCCAGTTGTTACAGTAAAAATTTATATCACACCATGGAAGACAATCATTTCATTTAAAGACCTTATATATAGGTGGGCTTCATTTTCAGATGGATTAACACATATTAGATACAACCCTTATATTCTGAAAGTTTATAGTATTAAGATACTTTTAGATTAAATATGACTTAACCTGATCATAATTAGTACTACCACCAATCTTAAAGATATTGCTGTACCATCCAACAGCTTTTATATAAAGTAAACAAATTTTAAGGCTGATCCAGTTGCTATCACACCACAGCTGTATCATCTTACATGAGAAGGCATTATGCATCGTCAATCCTGGCTGTTAGCAAGTGAGCCACAAGGGTAAACTCTACCGCCGCCTTTTCATATATGCATCCCTTCATCATCTTCTTCATTTATTAGTGATACACTATCAGGAGATGATGCCGATTAAAAATAATGAAATGTCTAAACTCCAATTTTTTATATATTATGAGGCATCTTTTGCCTTTGTCCATAACAACCGTAAAAAAATCAAAGATGATTAAAGCATCATAAGTGAAGTCCACAACCATGTTTTTTATCACTTGAGGATTACTAGCTATCTTGAAAACCAGACAAGCCATTGGCTACTATGCGTCATGACTGAGAAACATAATAATATGTATGTAAACCTCCTCTGAGTCCACTAGGAGAATTTAGAACCTTAAATAAGCTTGATATTAACCCTTGCTCCAGGTGGAAACCTTAATTGTAGAGCTACAACAATAATGCCAAGAAATATTTGTGGTGACCAGAGCCCAAGGTCTGTGTGGCTCAGCGGCCTCTTGGTCCAGCTTTATTAGAAGTTACAGAAAGTCCTTGGGGCCCACAGCGGCCTATGAGGCCTGGGGCACTTATGGAGCAGGAGGGTCTTGGAGTCTAAAAGGTTCACCTGAGCCTCCTGGATCCATTATTCCTCTTATAAAAGATTTTAATGACCCTTGATAAAGAAAACTGTTGATACGGCACTATGTATAAATATGAAAGTAATATCCTTGGGTGTGGTGTCCATTCTTATGATAGCTTTCTTTATTACTTTTTACTCTAGAAAGCCTCTCTGGGTAAGATGGATAAACTTTTTTTGCTTTCACCAAAGTTGATAATAAACATCATAACCAACTGGAGCTGGACTATTGCAACATTAGGACTAGAGTCAGCAATTGTTTATTACAAATACTGAGCTAGTAAGCGGATATTTGGCCTTAAAACACAAATGGATTAGAAAGCTAATTGGTAACCATGCAAATTTTATAATGAGATAAATATGACATGGGGAGTGAAAAGGCAAGTTGTTCAATGAGACACCCATGATTATGAAGAAATAGTATCCTCCAAGATGAGCCACAGTGCAATGCCAGCCACCTCTACCGTTACCATCTCCTCTGGCTCATGTTACAATCTTTTCTTAAAGAGAGGCTCATCCCTAGCCATAAAAGTATCGCATCATTCTTCAATGCATATGATGATGTGATAAATGAGGCTACTGACATGCATAAAGTGAAGTATACATCCTTGTCTTCGCGTTGAAGCCAAGAAGTTATAGTTTTACCTCAACAAGAATGCCAAACCTGATCACATATCAAGACCATTTTTATTTAAAGTTTAGAAGCGACCATACCTTTTAAGTCAAAAGCAAGTCTTAGTAGCGATATTTTTTAGTAAGGGGAAATCCCAGCTGACTACTTGGGCCAATTTTGCTCTCACACTTAACTTTAGCAACCAAAGTAAAATTACTTTATTTGATGCCATCGCTGCTGTTATCTCTGCCCTTGAGTCATGACCTGATATCAATTATAATGATAGGGCTTAAGATAAACTTTATATGCATCTTGATATCAACAAGGTACTAAATTTGAATCCCCCTCCACTTAAACAAAATATACTTTTCAAAGACCTCTAGGGTGGTATCAAATGCATGCTATTGAAGAAAATAGTAAAAATCTATTAACTTTTACTAATTGTGAAGGACGATGTCATAACTTTGACAAATGTTGGCAAAGATGTGCTAAAGAGGCGGAAAAAAAGTCGTCAGCAAAGATAAAGAGGCTATTTGTTCTGACTATTCTAGCAATCCGCTACTAAACTACTTCCTCAATTACTGGAAATATAGAACCATCTCTAAGGACAACCAGTTGAAAAGCTACTTACTTTTGACTATATACAGCTTGTATTGCTTATTTTTCTTCTGGGCATTCACCCATGCTCCTCACTTAATCTTTATAATTTGGGAGCTTGGTAAAGAAAGTTACTATCAAGGTTACAATCTCCACAGTGAAATCACCAATAGCAGATCTCTAGTGAACTTAGTTTATTCAATCCTATGATATTTTAAAAGTTACTCCATATTTGCCATATTATATGGAGTACAGAACTGTCGGACCCCAGTGTACTTGATAAAACTTTGATCTTAATCTGTGCCCCCTCCAGTTCAGTAAACTATCCTTAGTCAAAACTTTGTATCCCTTGATAGACCCAGCTATGAGTTAATTTTGGGGACCAAGTTCCAACATGAATATAAAGCTGTGATCCATCATGGTGAAGGGTCATTATCCTTACTAGGGACTCATGTTACCAAGGTATTCAAAACTATTAAGGTTAGAAAAGAGAATATTAAGACCCAAACCTGCCTACTAGAGATGGATGACAATATTAATTAATTTAAGTACCATATTTAAGGTCATTAGGTGTGACTGACACCACATTTGGTAGATGGAAAAGAAGAAATGTCTTTATAATCACCAAATTTACAAAGGTAGTATACCTAAAGTCACAAGGCATTATTAGTACAAAAGCTTACATAATTTCCCCTGAAAAACCTACCAGATTGAGAAAAACGATAAACCTTTGCATCAAAAATATTAAAATTCATGGAGTTCTTGATCCTGCATAAAAATGGTATTGTCTCTGTGCTTATAGATAATTTGACAGATGAGCCAAAAATGGCGGAACTAATACTCTGATTTTTAGTGTAGTTATTACTCATTGACGAGATCAAAGTTGACCAAGGGTCTATAATACTGAGTGTCTTAATTCTAAGACACCACCAAGGTGGCCCTTTTTGGATCTTTGGTAAAATTATAAGTTGATCTGTGAGAAAAAGTTGACGAGCTGCTTGGATAATAAGATTATCTGTTCCTAACTTTTGCAAATGATATTAGCAAAAATAAGATACCTTTAGAAATTGTATTAATGATAGATACTTCCTTACCAAGAGCGGACCTATTGAAAAATAAATTAGAAGAGGCTTAGTAGCTACTGAACTTAAGAATTTGTTAGAGTTGGGACTGGTGGTACCCTCCCAAAGCCCTATTGCCTCGCCTTTTCTGTTTTTTTTTGCAAAAAGTGATTGGAGACATCAAGCTTCTATGAAGTATAAAAACTTAAATTGATAAAGAAAAAAAGATAGCTAACTTATGCCTCATATTCATGATTTGTTGTGCATTCTTGTAGCGCCCAATTTTCTTTCTATGTATACCACCAGTGGGTGTTGGAAAATTAAGTAAGCACCCAAGGACCAAGCTAAGCCTTCCTTAATTGCCAATGAAGGATTATTTAGGTTGACTCCATTGCCACAGGAGCTCTGTAATGTCCTTGACATCATCCAAAGGCTTTGTATGGGCTTTTAGGAAACAATAAGCGATTGTGCATTTTGGTCTACGTTGATGAAGTTACATTATTTTCAAAGATCTTAAATGGCACTTGGAGCACCTTTGCAAGCTCTTATATGGTTGATAAAAGAGACTTACAAGTGTAAGTCTTACAAATGTTCATTCTTTCAGACTAAAATGTAGTCCTGGGAATGAAATCACAAATCGTGAATCTATCCTATCTCATAAAAAGTTACAATGATTGAGAAAATGCCCCTTCTTTTAAAGGACATTCAAGTGCTCTTCTGGATGGTGGTTTATTACAGAAACTAATTCCAGTTATTTCTATCTCGCTGAAACTTATAGTCTAAATTATCTAAAAAGGTGTCCCTTTAATAGAGCCTTGGGAAAGACCAAGCCTATATCTTTCAGGAGTGCCTTGTATGTGAAAAATGTCCCAATTCAATTGCATTTAACTAAACTTCTTTTTCTGTTGACAGATACTAGAAATATGATTGTGAGGCCATATTAGCACAGATAGACGATCAACAAGTGGAACAACCAGTGGCCTACCTCTGTAAACCCTATTAGAAGGCCAAAAACCCTACAGTTTTACCCAAAGAGAAAGTTTGGCTGTGGTCCTTGCCATTTAGAATTTTTACCCTGCCTATATGGAACCCTATCACCACAATCAAGGATCACGCCTCCTTTAAGTATTTAGAACAGATGAAAGACCCTTTTGGGATACTGATGATCTAGGTGCTACTAGTTAATAAATATGATTTTATAATATTTCATCTTGATAGGACAAGTGACCAGAACGCTGATAGCTTTATCATGCATGCCATCACTACCCATATTGATTCCTGAATAGTACCGCCTTTATGACTAGATTGGGTTTCCTGACATATTAGAACTGGAGATACTGGTGACCTGAGCTTATTTCCAAATCATGATAAAGAATAACCAAATTAGAGATGGAATGCATCACAAGCTAGTCAAGAGTATAGTTGCACTATGTGCAGCCTTCTTCTCAATTACTGATTACTATTGAAGGGCACTCCACTTTAAGCTATGGGGAGATCAAAATATTTTGATTGTCTGAGGAAGCGCTAATACTTGGATCATATTCTTGATACCAATATAAATTCCTGGAATCATGTTTAACTTTTTAGGACTGAAAAATGTCCAAATACCAGCACTAACATCAAGTAGTGGCTCCATTTGCACAATTAATATGTTAAACGTTAATGTTGAGTGACCCCTCTCCACAGTCTTCATGAGAATCATATATAATTCTTGCTATTAATCACTTGACTTAGTGGGTCAAATCTATCTCTGTTCATGCAGCCATTGCAAAGTATATAACCTAATTCCTATTTCTCGATTTTCACCCAACATGAGCTCCCAAAGGCTCCTTCTTTTTTTTAGTACTAGATGGTACCAACCCGAGGGGGATTCATTGATGTCCCAAAGGCTCCTTCTTTTTTGTAAAAAGGTTGTATTTTATGAAACAATATTGCGAGATCTGACATCTCTTTGCAATAAAAGCTAACATTTCACTGCCCTTTATAATCTTTTGACTAATAGATCATTAGAATGACAGAGCATATTTCACATGTCTATTATCTGAAGATAGCTGCCATCAAACCCCTGTGTTAAATCACTTTCTACCTTCCGATGTACTAGCATAACAAGTAAGATATCACTGGGGTGATCAAAAAATGCTTCTTTGCAGGCCCTCTACGGGAGAGAACTACAATATCCTACCAGTGTGCAAACATTATTGATGTCAAAGCACCAAAAATGCTCAATTGACTATGATAACCTTACCTTACAAAAATCATTAGGTCACAAACAATTTCCACCAAAGGAATCATTTTGACCCCTTCAAAAATCTTTTCAACCAACACATAGTTACTGACCTTTTTACATCTTAAATTTGGTTACCATGTTTTGTGCTAATATTATTACTTTAATGGTGAACAGAAACTTAAAACCTCCTGGTTAGGCCAAAATTGCGTCCTATATAAAGCAGGATCTGAACATACTATTGCGGATGTTTCCCAGGGTACCATAATAAAGTAGTTTGAGGGTATGTTACAATTAGATTAATTCCCCTTACAACAGTACCTTTAAGGGGTTCTTTCAGAGCTTATAACAGTAACCGAATAGAGCATCCTTTTGAGAACTGATATGTTGAACAAATTTAAACCCTCCTCAGGCTTTGATTCTCAATGGGTTAATGTTATTCACCTAGCAAATTGATGATGTCCTGGATAAGATTAATTTTAACTAAGATATAATTGGAAACTGTTAAAGGGAGCTGATTTGACACAGTCCTTTTTTTGACCTTATTGAAAATCCAGTTTGAATCCTAGAGCCTCACCAGGAAGTTCTAGTACAAGGAGGTCATTACTGTCCAAATATTGACAGATGACAAAGGCTGTTAGTTGCTCCTCCTATTAAATTGGAATGGAAGATCCTAAATCAATGAGGACAAATACTCTCCAAAGCTACAGGGCTCATATTGCCCTATATATAATAAAAGTTATAGCCAAATGAAGGTGCTATAAATTCTATAATATCTTTGAATTATCATAATTTATTGAATTCTCTCATTGTTCCAATGTTGAATAATATAGCATTTATGAACCCAGAAATTTCTCCCTGAAAACCATTCTAGCGCAGAAGTGCATAGCCAACACCCCTTAGAAACCATTTTCTCTAAGAGTCAACCTGAGGGTAGCTAGAATCTCTGAATAGAACAACACTGGGCAATTGAAATTACAAATCTTCAGCTCCACTATAGCGGTGAAGCTGAGAACCTCTCTCATGAAAAACCTTGGTTTTTTACCAATATTTCTAACTGTTATCAAAGCGTTCTTGTCTATCTTTTGGATCTTAATTCACTCAAATTGGAAACCAGCATTCTATCCAATAGTCGCGTTCTAAGATAATAAAAAGTATTTTTGATCCTGATATACTATAATTGGTGCTCACATCATCCATTATTTATGCTCCTTAAAAGCCTCATCTTCTTTGGCCACAGTAAAATTGTAATTTTTTACATCATATGTGAGCAAAAACAGCAATATCTGCACTGGGGACAAACCTACTTACTATACTCAGCTATGCTTATGAGGACATTGATGTTTTGCAAGCACTCGGGTCAATCCATTGTTGCTATAGCCTCTCCTTTTCCATTTAACTATCAATTAATCTCTTGCTGATATTGTGGCTGATAAACTCTAATTAACACTATAAAAAATTCGTTTTTAATCCCTGATTTAAAGCTTTGAGATGTGTAAAAGCTTTTCATGTCGTTAAATATGCTTTTTGATGTTTGTTTAGAGTCAGCTATTTTGCCTAGGTATATTAAAATGCAAGACATTTTCAATTAGTTTAACTATCTTTCTTTTTTTAGTACTAGATGGTCCCAACTAGTTTAACTATCTTTCCATCACCCTCTAGGAGGTATCAAAGGCATTACAGAAACCTTTTTATATCCTTTTTAGCACTATTGATGCCCAACTCAAAAGGGGTAGTTGCCATGCATCTTTATTTGCAATTGAGCCAAACAAAGAAATTATCATAAATAAAAAAATCCCAATATGGTACCTCCTTTAATAGCTTAGAAATCCATATCAGAAGGTGAGGAAGTTTTTTGAAAGCTTTTGTCTGCCGCACGCTTTAGCTGGTGGATCATAGTGTACAACATCAGGGTAGGAGCATCAGCAGCATGTGTCATAAGGAGGTATAACTGTAAGTTTTCTTCATTCATAAGGCCAGTGGTGTCCATTGCCTTAACGTATTACGCAAGTTGATGCTCAGCAAAAGTGTTGAGAAAAGGCACTCAAGTGAACAACTGATGTGCTGGAAGGTTTGGGGATATTTGGTGTCAAAAAGATAAGGTTTGACTGCGTTAATGCAAGCGACGCTCACACCAAAAAGTGAGCTACTCAATTTTATATTTTGCATTTTCATCAAAATCAAGAGGGAAGTTTGGGACATCGATGAATCCCCCCATCGGGTTGGGACCATCTAGTACTAAAAAAAGAGGGAATTTTGGGATAGAAATACCCTCCACAATGGGTTCCATCACCCCATAAAGATGCTGGAGGAATATGGTATTAGCAGGAGCAGCTGTGGCCTCCACTGCCATTCTTATTTAAATTTTTATAGTTAGGGTACCCAGGTTTGGAGTGAAAATGGTGAGAGCGCAAACTATGATCAATGAAAAATTTTCTCCAAAGCAATTTCTGCTTGACATGAAATGGTCGTTCACTATCAATGATTTATTTGAGACACTAAAATGGATTTAGCTCAGTAACGCTGGGCCAGCCACAGGTACTGGAGTGGTGGCAGGAACTGATTAATTGCATACTGTTGACCATGGCTGCTCAGTTGAAACTGCTTCAGCCATCAATTAAGAATGTTGTAAACTGGCCAAATTACTAAAATTATTTTTGGGCACTGATTAGGAAGCATCACCAAAATTCTCTGAGATTGGGGTGGGAGAATCGAGCCATATTTAAAAAATTGAGGTGAGGCAGTAGCCAGGGGTGATACTGGAGGGAAGAGCGGCAGAAGTGGCAGAGGCGGAAACTATAGGCACTTGCACTTTGAATGATTAAGTTCAAAGCACAAGTAGCAAATCGTGCAACTGATTTGATGCATTCCCAAAATGAGTGTTCAAGGGCAGATCTGACTGCTGAGCGAGGGGGCTTGCATGGTGGGTATCACGATGAAAATGGGCAGATTGTCTTAAAGGCATGTGGCCCTGTTAAAAGATCTGCCCCATTGAGAACCACAAGCTGCAGCACGGGTCTGCGCCATAAATGGCCAAACTCTCTATGAATTTATGGCGGAGACGCTCAGGGGAAGGATAGGAGGGCAACCCAACGAACTGGACCAACAAAGTGGCCTCATCCAGGAGCCATGCGAAAATGTTGGGAAGGGGTATTTTTATAAACTAAATGCAGATTGGCTGCTGATGGTGCATCAGCTTAAGAATGGAATCTGAGGTTAAAGTATTCCTTAAAGGGGCGGAAGCCTATGAAACTGGTGGTTTTAGAAACTGCCATGGCCATCTCAATAATGTTTGCACTTGAATATGGGAAAAGATTCCCATATTTGACCCAGAGAATGAAGCACAAATTGCTCTAGGGGAGCACCATATGGCTCTAGAGCACCGCTTGGTAGCTTGCAAGATGGTGGTTCAATTTCTGAAGTGTGATATATTGGCCAGTAGCGTTCAGAGGTCTAGCAGAGCCAGCCTGGATGCACTTTGGTGGCGGCTGAAAACGCTAGAAAGCGGCGCATCACCACCCTCACGCCAAGGAAGCAGACATTGATTGCATCAACATCACTAAGATTTTGCTTGATTGAAAGATTGTTTTTTGTATTTTAATAAAACCAAATTTGGCTTCAATTCAGTTATAAAATTTGAAAGAAATATTTGAGACCTTTTAGTTTCTGATTTTGGTTAATATTAATTTTTACTAATGATAAACATGCATTTCTCATGTTCCATGGATGACAGATATATTGCTAATCTAAAGAAAAGTACATCGCTGAAAATTACTAGGACACTTCATGTCTCTTCAACGCACAGAAACTTTTTAAGATGGGTTAAGAAACTTTCTTGATATTCTCATTGAGTAGTAATAGTCCATGATAAATGATATCCTTGTTTTACAAGTTATGCATGAGCAGCAGGAGCAACGCCCAACTCTGTCATGGATCCAACTAATAAAGATTATAATGGGCACCCTATCAGAATGTGTGAACACCCAGTGGTGAGCCCAGAATGCCATGGGCGCAGCATTCCAAATGATTTGAATGAGCGGTATTCTATTGTGATTGGGAGGAAAGAAAATGTTCAGAATCTTACCAAAGGGCCCTAAATTAAACCAAATAGTTGCAATGGGGGCAACCACAAGCCTTGCAGGAGCAACCCCATGGGATGGGAGGCTGGGAGGATGGCAATATTTCTGGGGTTCATGGTTGCGGTCCTTTGGGCTAATGAGATAGGGTCACAGGTCAACAAATGGGAGTTTAAGGTCCACTACGCAAACAGTAATTAAAGCAGGGTGAAAAGGGGGCCCATTCAGAGCTTTGAGGCTAAGATCTCCCTGAACGGGGTGCTCCAGGCCACTTGGGTAATGTGAGGTCTTTAGTGGACGGGTCAAGTGGGGGTCTTAACTCCACGGACAAAGAAACAGAAGCGCTTTTTGCACTGCACCACCAAGAGAGCAGCTTCTGTAGAACAACAGAAGAATGAACAGCCAGATTCTTGGCAAACAGATGTGCAATAGCAGCAGATAAAGTGGATGCATCATCCGTAGCAAACTGATTTTAAGATTTGCAATGCGCTACTTTGTGGCAGGGTCAATTGACTGGAAAATCTAGTTGACAAGCATCAGGAGGAGAATCTGGGCAACGGCACACTTTGTCAGGTTGGTTCTTTAAAAAATGTATATAAAAGAGAGTGGAAAGGGGCTGTGACAATCTGAATAGGGTATCAAGGTTTTTTGTCACAAAATGTGGAGAGAGTAAGAAATGAATTGAAAAAGCCCCTAGGCTGGTCAGTTGCTTTGAAAATTAGGAGAATAACTTGAGGGAGGCGTCATGGATTGGTCTTTTGGGGATTGGCGATTGGATCTGGTTGGCTGGTCTGGAGGGGGGTGGAGGAATGCTTAAGAGCCTGGCATAATTAAAAAAAATTTATAAATATTTTCACATTTTTGGGCTAAGCCAGGTCAGCAGTGCCAATATGGGACCTGACCACCAAAGTCAGGCTTCCCACATAGCCCAAATTGCCTGAATCTATCCCAGTGGGCCAAGGCAACTGGATTGGGTCATTTGATGACTGGCCTGAAACCTGAATCTTGACCCAATTCAATTTTCTGCACTAGCGGTCTGGACTGGCTCCCACAGACTTAATTTGCATACTGGGCCTCAAAGTTACCACAAGCACTTTTTCAAATTTTAGCAAAAAGTACCAGGAGAGTAATGAGTTCCCAGAGCCTTCTATGGCCCCTGGATTGCACAACCTCTCTGCAAATCCCCTTTATCAACCCTAACAGGGAAGATGAAGAGGGAAGAGGTGAGTACATGATATCTTGGGGGATAGCACAGTCACCCAGCGCTCATCTACCACTTGCTACAAATCGCTCAGCTGCAATTGGGGGCCTACTCAGGCCTTGGAACCCTTTTTGTCCTAAAAGGAAACTGTTCACTATCTAAGTGCAGGGGCTGGCTTCCAAGGCTTACATACTCTTTAAGATTTTTTGTAGACTTGCGTTCAGTATCTTTTTTATCTCATGAATGATTATTTTTACAAGTCTTATAATAATCATATGTTTTTATTTATTTGTGTCTTCAATAGCTAGTACATCTGATGCATCTATCTGTGGCACAATTCAAAGTCAATTTGGACCCTTGTTAATATGTCATAACTTTTTAGGATTGTCCTCTAGCTCTTATCGTTACTCCTTAGATGCTGCGTCCAGCCCTAACGTGATAGATTCTCAAATTATGTTCATTAATTGATGTGTATTTGGTCTACTGATTTAGAAGTGTTAAACTCTTCTCAGGATGTTTAGTTGTAAAAACATATGGAACTCCAGCCTAATTTGGGCTCCAAGGTATAACTCTATAATTTATTTGATATCTAGATATTTTTTATTTAATGGGTGAAAAACTAAATTTTATTTTAGTAAGATATTATTATATATAGTACTAGGTAGATTATAGATATTGAAGGTTATCATGAGTAAACTAGACATCACTTTTTCAAAAATTAAACCCAATGAAATTTGGCTTTACTAGAGAATTTTTTTAAGACTAATAGTAATAAAAGTGGGAAATTCCGCAAAAGTAATCCTTGGCTTTAGTGGATGAGCAAAAGCCCCCAAGCATAAGAGCCTTCAGCTGCCAACCTTAGCATCAACCAGAGTTACCTGCTCTAAGGCAGATCCTGCAAAAACAGCCACCTCTTTTTATGTGGCCACTTCACCAAATGTCAGCTTATCATATCATGTCTTTGTAACCTGAACGCCGACGAGATCAGTGTGCACTACATCTCAACAAACTTTTGGTCCCCACATACTATGGAGAACACCACCCAGGAAGTTTTAATCAGTAAGAATAATTTGATTACCTCATCTCTTCAGGCATCCCTTTCACCAGTTGAGTTAATATTTCAGCCCCTCCTGTATCGCTAATATTGAATTTCTGGATCTCCCATGAGAGGCTATTCCCAACAGTCTAATCATCTACCATCGCCCAATGTTGGTTCAGCTTACCAATCTTTCTCATAGATTAAAATTGCTATCCTAATTCGCTCAGTATAGTTACTACTGAATAGCATTTCAGTGATTTACCCAAGTTCCAATTTCATATGAACCATTTATATTTCTTAAACGACATTTATTAAGTAGGCACTTACTCATATCAGCTATTAATAACTGATGTTTCAATCAGATGGAGAGTTTAACACACAAATTCACACCCAAAAGTCGGATCACTTTTGGAAGCACTAATTTGGGATGTTAATAGTTAATTCCATCTCCTCAATTGACTAAAGTTAACTCCGATCTAAATGGGTCAAACCAAACATGGGATGCTCAAGAAACTGCCCCAGCGCCAGGCAACACTAGTAGCAATTGAATTGCACAAGAAAACAGTTAACCAAACAAACTTACCCTAACCACATAAAAATTTACCTGCAGTTTCAGCTCAAAGAAAGATTAAACACACCAAGGGGGCTACTGGGGATTGGCAAAACTCTTTGCACCAGTAATACCCAAAGCTGAATACTGTGAGGCAGCATTTATAACCGATGGTAAGGAGAAATGGGCAGAAAATAGACTGCAAAAAGCTCTACTTTGCTCAACCCTCTAATGCAATTCGCCATTAATATGGAAATAATCCTATTAAATACCACACAGAGAATAACTTGATCATCCTTCGCAGCAATTGCAAAGCCATTCCCAATCAACACCATTAACCATAATTCGTAATTAAAACTATATTAATGTGGGATTCACTGAAGCTTCCCATACTGACCATGCTGCACCCTTCAGGTTATAATTCCACGTGGATCTTTCCAAATCTCCTGCACACGTTCTCACCTGGAGAAAATCCCATGGGTTACATTTTCAACCTTTTAATGACTATTAATCCTGAATCACTTAATCTGGGGCTCCATCATGGTTTATTGGAATTTGGGTTTGTACACAAATTAAGCTTTAGTGTCCCTCCTTTTATGCTCCCATTTGAAGAGCCTGCCTGGCAAGGGCATCATCTATCCCCCTCCCTGCGGCAGCTCACAATATAGAGGTAATTACTCTTGTGGCAGTGTTGAACCATTCCCAGAAAGTTTCTTTGTTGACCTTGACCAAGCGCGCCCTCGTTGTTAATCGTTTAACGCCCTTGAACACCTGTATAATGGCTGCACAACTAGAAAAGAGGCCCTGTCAGCCATCATTTAGGGGCCTAAACCAGGACAAAAACATTCCTACGTGGCTTCAGCATAACCACAGCCAACAAGATGGGATCCAGTTTAGGATCTTACCCCTGAAGCCTTTATCGTGCAATTCAAACTTCAGTGTTAAAATTAGGTTCACATATTCTTAAGACCCAAGCCCCTCTACTTGTGGGCAGGCCCTCCAGTCTTCAGAAGTAATACTCTCTCCTGCCAAGTGTAAGGCGTCCCCCACACGGCCATCATCAGCCACCACCACCATTAAGCGAGCCAATGAACTCCCACCAGTCTTCACCTGCAGTCTCCTGAAACAAACAGGAGCTTCTAATGAAGCTCAGCCTCCAACAATAATGAGTTGTCTACAACCTGTGGTATACGAACAACTCAAAGATCTCTACTTCCCCTACACCCCAGATCTCGCAAAGCTCCATTGCAGTGTTGGAAGATGAAAGTATGGACTCAGACTCATCTGATGGGGACACTGCCGAGGTCATCATTGAGAAACCTCATGAACCTTCCATGCAACGTAGCAAAGGAAGCATCCTTAATGTTCTAAGGACCCTCCTCCCCCTCCCTCAGCCACACTTCAACCACTTTGGCACTCCTCTTGGCATGCTGAAAATAACAGTCAGGCTATGGGACTCAAACCTAACCGCATTCCAGCTGAAGGTTTAAGCGCTGTCAACCCCAGGATGCGTAGGGGAACAACTATGAGTCCTTGTGGAGGTACCCTGACCCTGCAATCCATAAATACAATTTCTTGCGGTATTTTAAGTAAAGACCCACCTCCTTCGCAACTTCAAGTAAGTTCAGATTGACATTACTGATGTCCAGGAGCCTCGCCTTTAACCCAATGTACACAAAATATGAAGTGATCAGTATGGAGGAAACTCCTTCTGGATAGAACATCCCGCCTTTATAGAACTGAATCCCATATTGATACCCACACCTTCTAACAAAACCTAGGCGGGCGTCTTATACTTTCCAAGCTCATAAAGCCTAAGTTCTCCTTCTTCGTCGCCAGTATAATCTTCCTCAAACTGGTGCTGACCAGAAAAGACTTCTGTGATATCTAATCCATTTAAATTTCCCACATAATACTATCCTAATGGGATATTTCAACGCTACCATAAGTCTCATTCGTGATTCATGCCCTCCTGCAACAAATAAACGCCCTGGAGACAGTAGACTCCATGACTTCCTTTGCACTTGTGGCTTCACAGATTCACTGCTACCCTCTGCGTCTGGACTTAGTTTATGACCAGGATCCAGTAAAATGGAGGAATTCAGCTAGCAACGTGCATTAACTTGACATTAATAGCCTCTTTCTGGGTGGCCATGTCTCATCTTCAATGGCCAATGACAATCATCTAAGTGATCACAGATCTTTCACTGTTACCCTTACCACCACAATCATTTATTGTGCAAATTCTGACCAAGGTTTGCCCTGGCTCTTCTAAACAATCCCTTAGTTAGTGAGAAGCTGAACTCAACCAGATGGAGCAATCTCTACTCCTCACCCCACACCTGAGCAACCTCAGAGCGAGTTGGGCTTCAATCAAGGCGAAAATTAACCAGCTGGTATATGTCTGTGCTAAAAATACAGATGAAGGCGGCTTGCGCCTGAGTAAGAAGGCTGAAGCTATAATGAAGCACCTGGAACGGAACTTCAAACCTTCTCTCTCTCCCATTTGACTGAATTACTGGGAAGCTGCTCAAAAATCCCTTTGCTTAGAATTGGGACTTCAGGAAGAGCGGAAAGCCAACTTCACATCTTCCCGTTTTTATTTCTAGTGTGAACGCCCTACGCGCTTCTTTTTAGAAGCAAAAAACCCATATCTACAGCGCAGGAAATTACATCACTGAAGATTGGCACCACCAATTAAACGTACAAAGAAGTCATTACACAGAAACTGCACCGCTTCTACTCATACCTTTTCCATGCTAACCAGGTCTACCTGTTAGATATTAAGACTTCTTATGGCGCACTCCAGAGCCTTTCACTTACCCACAGGCAGACGAAGCTCTTCAGCCCCTATCTCCTGTCAGGAGTTGATGGAAATTTTCTTAAATCTCCATGGCCTAAAGCCCTTGGCCCTGACGGCTACTTTTTAAGGTATAACTTCTAGAAACTTCAGTGACAGAAAAATTTCTTTGTGATTTTTAACTCACCTATTGGCGCAAGGCGAGGTCCTCCAGGATTCTAGAAGTTTAAGAAACTTCTCAATAATAAGAGGTCAGAATGTGAGACCCTGACCAACTGGCGCCCTATAGTTTTGATTAACGAAGACCACAAGTTATTTACAAAAGCTTCTGGTTAACCGCTAACAGCATTGGTCTCGCCCTGACTGAACTCCTCCAATAATGACTTTATTCCTGGGAGGTCACTATGTGATAACTATAACAACCTTCAAATGACTTTAAATACTGACTCACTCAGGGCGAATGGCTTCTTGAAACTTCTGGATATGGAGAAGGTTAATGATCATGTTGCCTGGAAGTACATAGATAATTCCTAAGCCCGCAACCACCTTCCCTCTATAGAAAGACGTTAAGTCTCCGCGCTCTATGATTAAATCCATAACAGATCCTTAAATCAACAGGATTCACAGCTGTATTTACTGTTGGTCAATTTATCCTCCAAGATGATCCTCTGATCTCTATCCTTTTCAATATCACACTTGATCTCCTATCGGCCTCTTTACAGGAGAAACTAATGGGGATCATAGTACCAGATAAGGCCCTACCTGCACTATGGGTTCTGCAGATGATAATGCTCTCGCGTTTGGTTGCCCTTAGGACAGTACCCTTGCTGCTGTGATTCTTGAGAGTTAAATAAATTCATCCAACGCCAAGGTTAACACCTTAAAACAACGGTATTACAGGTTGGCTCACCCACATTTTCCCCTCCCCTAAGAACTAGTGTGAAGCCTACGCGTGGCACCTTCCATCCCCTGGGGTACAGATCAAATTAAAAGAATTTGCATTCAGTGCCAACGAGGACATGATCCTAAAAGCGGTGAACTCCAAGATTGCCATCTGGAACGGATGAATTATAACTTAGGGTTAGCCCTGATGGCCAATGTGTTCCTCCTATCAAAAGTTTGGTTTCTAACGCATGTCTGTCCATTCTCAGACTGATTCTATATGTGGCTTAATGTTCTTTCCGCTGTTAGTTCTTTTTTTAGTACTAGATGGTCCCAACCCGAGGGGGATTCATCAATGTCCGCTGTTAGTTCTTGATCTTTGACAACTCACTAACAGCACTGTCAACAATAGCCTGACCCCACAATGAAGGGGGACTGTGGCTTATGCACACTCGCTCTCATGTCATAATCATTTATCTGAAGCTATTTCGCAAAGTTGTATGCTAGGATGTGATCATGTTCCTACGGGCGCCTGTCCTTCATCAATATGCATCAGCATCTCTGGGCTTTCCTGGAGCATCGCTGACATCTTTAGGGGTGGTTTACTAGCCACCCAGGCCATCACCTGAAACACTACTCCTCTTTAATTATTGGAATCAAGCTTTCCTTGCCCTGAGATGAGAGGCTCATGGATATATCCCGCCTTTCATACAGAAGAGGTAGATCAGGTCTCAGCTGTCAAGACTGGGCTCCCAAGGCCCAGTCCGCCACTGACCCTACACCACTCACCCCCATATGTGGCCATACCAACTCCAATTGGTCCTGTCCAAATGGATGACCTTGCCAGGCACACTGTGCTGAGGTGCGGTGCACCAGCCTCTGTCTCCTCAGACCCCGGCAGAGGTGCCCCTGAAACCTCTATCCACTCACGTGGTCAACGAGCTGAGGTGCAGCTAACTGACCTCTGTCACCTTGGGCCACTTTGGATTTGCACTAGCCAGGCACGACCTCTCCAAAAGGAGCCCAGCACATCCACCCCCTTTCCTTGATGTACCACCATCTGCTCCACAAAAACTCGCTTCATATAAAATCAAAAGAAAATAAAACAGGTTTTTTAAAAAGTGGCCTTTATTGGAAGAAGTGGACTTGAATTTGGAATAGAATTTTAAAGTGAGGACCCATTGGTGCTGAACTCACTTTGAAATACTTCCAAAAATGCTAGAAGGATTGTGGGTTATGAGGGGCGCAAAAGCCTCCAGAATTGATGGCATCCAGGCAACTCGGCGGAGAAATGGAGGGGAACCTCAGAATGAACAACCAATCAGAATAAACGATTAATTTAAATTTATTCTATTATTGACCCAAATAGGAAAATCCTACTCAGAATAATGGAATTACAACTATTGACACACAAAAATTTCATAATTATTAACCTTATGAAATTCATGTGTGATTGCTATTGTTACACTACCCTTTTTAAAAAGGAAATACCGGCAGACTTGGACCTGAACTGGTAAGGCAGGTGTTCAGCAACCAACGACTTTTTTGACAGGGTCCTTCTTTGTGAGCAGCTTGAGGTATTGACTGAAAATCCAGAGCCCCCAGATCAAATCAACGGGTTCTCTGGAGGTCTCCTGGCAGGCACAAGAGGCCGTCAACTGCCAGAAGTCTGGCCCACCCCCCAGGCTCTTCATCCCCTTCTTTGGAAGGCCCCACAAACCAATGAAAGTGACCAATGACATGCAGCGATGCTTGGGACATCGACTGCAACCATCTTGCGGGCTGCCTGGAAGCACAGCCCGCCAAGGTAAGGTGACTTTGGAATTATGTCAAGACTGGGCTCCCAATCCTCGTCCGCCACTGGCCCTACACCACTCACCCCCATATGTGGCCGTACCAACTCTGATTTTTACTGTCCAAATGGATGGCCTTGGCAGGCACACCATGCTGAGGTGTGGTGCACCAGCCTCTGTTGCCTCACACCCCAGGCAGAGGTGCCCCTGAAACCTCATTTGCTCACAGGGTTAACGGGTTGAGGTGCAGCTAACTGGTCTCTGTCACCTTGGGCCACTCTGGCTTCGCATTAGCCAGTGCAAGACCTCCCCAAAAGGAGCCTGGCGCATCTACCCCCTTTCCCTGATGCACCGCCATATGCTCCCTAAAAACTCGCTTCAAATAAATTCAATTTAAAATAAAATGGGTTTTGCAAAAAGCGGTTTTTATTGGAAGAAGTGGACTCAAAGTTAGAATAGAATTCCAAATTGAGGACCCATCGGGGCTGTACTTGCTTTGAAATACTTCCAAAAAAGGCTAAAAGAATTGTGGGTAATGAGGGGCGCAAAAGCCTCCAGAATTGATGGCATCCAGGAAACTCGGTGTAGAAATGGAGGGGAACCTCAGAATGAACAACCAATAACAATAAATGATTAATTTAAATTTATTCCATTGTTGACCCAGATATGGAAATTCTCCTCAGAATAATAAAATTGCAACTATTGACACACATTAATCAATATTCCCAACCTTATGGGATTTATGTGTGATTGTGATTGCTATATCAGCCCCCATCACCATGTGATAGCACACAATAAAAAGGTAGTCATATATCTTTCACCTTACAGAATAGACCTCCAATCTGCCTACGCCTCCTTAAACTCATCCCTCCCTCAATGAGCATAAACCTCCAGAGGCTCTGGGAGGATATTTACCACTAATACTTTCTGTAAGTGTATCTAACATCCTATGGAGAGCACTTCATTATTCATAAAGTACAGGGGACCAAACTGACCTTACTTTTCAACACTATAGCTGCCCTCGTTATTGGATACTATTGACTCTCATCTCCATCGTTTTTAGCTGCCCAAGTGTCACTGTGTTCTAGCCTAAAGTCCGTACGCTCCTTTATGCCCTTCCATGGCCTGGAAACCTTATTAAAGATCTGTTATTTTTAACACTTACCTAGATTCTACCAACCCTTTGAGTCCCTGCCTATGCCACGACATTATGGACTATTCACAATTCCTTCCTTTGGTCTTCTTTTGACTCAAAAGTATGGATCCTACAACACATGACTTATCACTTCCAAGTACACTCTTGGATGGTCCTAAAAGTCTTAATTATTATCCAACCCTTGCCCGCCAGTCTCAACTGCAGTAAGGCTCCGGTGCACCAAACCCACTACCTTTCTTGACGTCTCCTCCCTCCCTTTCCTTTCCTCCAGCTTTCAGAGGCACAGGTGTATTTTTTAAACATTAATGAACCCCTCACCCAGCTTGGGACCATCTAGTACTAAAAAGTTTTAAGACATTAAGTTAAGAGATGGATATGGAATGCAAATATCAATCACAAATTTTCTTAATTTTTATGAGAATAAAAGACATCATAGACTACATATTCTTACGCTAATTTGTTATTTTATCTGTATCAAAATTAATTTTACTTGGATATGCATTGTTATTGTGTTAATAGTGAGAGTAATTACTGTTATATGTGCAGTAAAGTGGGTTTTGCGTCTGAAAAGATTACAAAACTATAATAATGAGACAGAATTTACCATCATTAGAACGGTTTAATATATGAGGAAAACACTTTGAACCACAAATTTTTAATACATGTGTGGTAAATAAAAAAGCAGCCTAGGAAGGCTTTAAGATCATTGTTCATTTTTTGGAAATTAAAGAACTAAAAATTGCAGTTAAGCTGTTAATTAAATTTTGAGGACCTACCAAGAGTCAGGATGCAATATGTCACTGAAGATCCACTTTATTAACTCACATTTCAACTCTTTTGTAAGCATTTGTGGCGATTTAAGTGAAGAATATGGAGAGCACTTCTATTAAAACATTTTAGAGAAGGAAAAATGGTGTCAGGTCAAGTGAAGTTTATATATTCTTGGTGATTATTGTTGAAATGTCATGAAAGATGCCCCAGAAGTAGACTAAAAACAAAAAAATAGAAAAAGCTTAAGTGAAATATTAATCAAGCAAGAATATGAAGGGAAGAGTTTCCATACATACTTATATACCTTTTTTTACTTTGATTTCAACATTTTGCATTTCATTTCAACATTTTGCATCTTGATTTCACCATTTTTCAAATCAATTCCAACATTTTATACTTCAATTTTATCAATTCATATTTTCAATTTCAATATATACTTCAATTTCACCAATTCATATTTCAATTTCAATATCACAATTAAATTTCAACATTTTACACTTCAACTTCAATATTTTATATAAATTAAATATTTTATATTTTCAATATTTTTAAGTTTTAGTGATTGCATCATATCTAGTTCTGACTACAGACTCATTAATTTCCTCGCATCAGTGTTTTCTTTTGGTAGATTATAATGAGATATAAGAGATATACAAATATCTTTTAAAGATTAAAAAGAGTGGAAATTAATATGCTTGCACTATTTCAGTAGGAATAATAGAATAATAATATCACTAAACTTTTGTGTTAAGATTAAATACAAAATTTTGGTTTTGATTGTAAAATGTTGAAATTGAAAAGCAAAATATTGAAATAAATTTCAAAATGTTGGCATAAAATGCAAATTGTTGAAATTGAAGTAAAAAAAGTATATATATTGCTGAATGATGAGCTAAGAAGAAAGTTGGTGTCATATTCTTGTTCCTTGGTCCAAATTTGGTAAGGATTAACCATTTTTTGTAAAAGCATGAGATATGTTTAATTTTTATAGATTAGTGTTATCAAACTATACAAATTAGTATCCAATTTAATAGGATTTTCAGAACAGTATCTAATCAAAGCTGGAGGATGTGATTATATAACTTCCAATACTCTAGGGCTTGACAAAATTATACAATTTAACAATGTTGCCATCTTCAAGTATTCTCACTATGGCATTATTTTGATGATCTTTTAGAATATATACTATCCTGTTCAAGGTCATATGTCACTCAGCTCTGATAAATTTAATTTGAGTGGCACATAAACTGACCTTCAGTCAAGCAGACAATTATGCTTAGTCTTCCAATTTGTCATAAAATTATAGTTTCTCAGATTAATTTTTTGAGCTCATGAATGCTCCAATGAGTTGATAATTGACCTGCCAGATTCCATTAATGTAAATTTAGATGTATATTATTTTTAAAGCTTTTCCATAGTATAACAACCCTAAAAATACATTAATACCTTCAGAGGCTTGTTCTCCTAATATTAATCAATTATATTGCTTCAAATAAGGATTATTTTCTGAATCTTGCTTTTGCTTTAAATTATTTATAATATTAAGGATTTCCTCTGAGCTAACTATAGTTAATAGATATCCTTTAAACTCCCTTATGATAAGATGAATGATAAGGTCTCTGAAGTGTTCTCATTGGCCATAATCCCTTGAACTGAAGTGGTTTAAAAACTACAAACTACATTATTTGCGTTGAGATTTGCTAGCCAGATTAACTAAAACTAGCCTCTCCATTTCCTTCTCTCCCATTTTCTTCTCCTATTTGCATTAAAATTCTAGAAAGCACATGATATTTTCCTAAAATGATGAAATCTGGCCTTTGCATGACTACCTTCTTACATATTTCAAAATAGGCGTCTACTTTTTATGGCTATTGTCAGAGGTAAGGTCTATAAATTTACTTTAGTTACTTAATGCTTAACACCAGTGATATGAGCAATGTGCCCAAAGAAGCCCTAAATCAAGCATCAAAAACCCACCCTTTTGCGAAGTGCCATATGATGACTACTCAAACTTGATTTCAAAAACATTTTCTTTTATACCTGCTTCCTTACTAATATTAAGGTTGCTTTCTGAGTAAATTTATAAATATGACGTGATGCTAATCAACAATGTGCTCTCCCAATCCACTTATCCTATGCAGATGTTAGATTCTGAAAATTGACTTGAAATTAACTTTTTGATAAACAACATATTGGGCCAATTATCTTCCATATGCTTGAGCAAATAATCTAATTAAAGCCTATTGCAATAACATGGTCTGGTTGATTATTGCAATTTGGATTTAATTATATTACAAAAGATCAGGCCAAATAACTCGCACATTTAGCCCATATTCTCTGCAATAACATGGCTCAGGCTAAATATTGCAATAAAAATTTAATTATTAAAAGCTCAGGCTGCATACACTCAAACATTAAGGACAATCTTCTCTGCAACTACATGGCTCAGGCTGATTAACTCAATGGCAATTCAATTTGAGTTCTCTAAAAAAACTTGGGCCAAATATGCTCGCAGATTTAGGCTGATTGTTGCATCCAAAACTCGGCAATTAGTCCCAATTACTCAGGACCAATATTAAATAATCAACATGAGAAATTGTTCAGGTTTGACCTGAAGATAACATCTACAAATCACAAGAATGAATAAATGAAAAAAACGTAATCCTTTTTCCATCTTAGGGCTGAATAAACTTGCACAGTTGACATCCTGAATAGGGAGTCGCTTTCATCAGCTGTATGATGAAAAACATGATTGAACTGGATCAAAAATAATACTCTACATTTGGGAAAATTTTGTATGTCAGAAAGCATAATTGGCAAGATATCACTTGCACATGGACTGCCCAAATGGGAGTACCTAGTGCTATTGAGAGGTCCAGTTGATATCTCGATTAGGGAGTCATTTTCATAAGCTGTATGATGAAAACATATTTTGAACTGTTCCTAAAACAATTTTCATATGTCAATATGCATAACCAGCACAATAGCACTTGCATATGGACTGCCCAAATGGGAGTACCTAATGCTATCAATAGAGGCATGCCAACGTCCCAATTAAGGTTACATCATTAATTTATATTGATGCTAAAATCTCCCATAAATTGTATTTTGTCAGCAGTATGATGAAACTCATTTTGAGATGATCCTAGGACAATTTTTCACATTCTTACTTCGGATTTTTGTCCCTAGAATCCTCCCAAATATAATTATTTTGAAAAGAAGGATACCTCAGTGGTAGAGTATGGACCCTCTACCACTGCCTCCCGAGTTTGATCCTGGTAATGGATTTTTGGGTAGGGGACAATTTTGACTGTGTTGTTTTGCACACCAATGCCCTGAAATGAGATAGAGAATATCAAAGGTGGTCCATGGAGTTCCTGACCTACCATAAGCCAAGCATGTAGGTTTTCTGGGTTTTATCCTCCTTTCCCATTTTCTTCACTTCCCTAATTAGTGCGGTATCATCCCCAGGTTGGCCCACCTTGAATAAATTCTAAAATATATAAGTATTTTGCCACCAATAAACCTAGCAATATGTCTCAGTCATATCAGTTTAAGGGCCAAACTGAGGTGAAAAATAATCTTTCAAGATTGCATGCTTGAATGTGGTCAGGAGATGCCATAAAGGTAAAAATTCTGGTACCTGGACTAAATGAATATTTATTAAACAACATAATATAATAAAGATCTATTTTATATATCCTTTATACAGTTTTTACCTTAAGCCACTTTTGGAGAGTGTCAGCAAGCTGGGATCTTCGGATCTACTGCTTGTAACTTTGACTGCCTCAGTTGAAGTTCTAATTACAGAGGAAAAATCAAGCCCAAGATTGGCCAGAAGAGCTGGGGCTATTTTTATACGCCTAGTGAGTTTCTAAATGGTCCAAATACTGTAAGCCACTGCAAAATTGAGGATCATTCAGCCAAACTTCAGCCTAATTAAGTGTGCAGAAATTAATTAATCATGTGAGCGATCCTTAAAATTTCACAATTAGTGCTCACTTAAAATTGATGACTCTCTATAAAATGGGACAACATAACAAGTTTCTGGCAGATTTGGCCAGATTAATTGTGACAATAAGACAAAATATAGATCTGATGCAGGTACCTCCTACTCCCTGGATCTTATCTCAGTGGGGGAGCTCATGTGGATACAAGCCTGATTGACCTAAAATCTGAAAGCATATAATGACTCACCATACATGCCACTTAGGGCTGAAGAAATTACCTGGACTTTAATTCTAAGCATGATGAAATTTAAAAATTATGCTTGGACTGAACTGAATACTACAAACAAAAACATTAAAGACTTAATCAGCTTTAACAATGTTGTTATAATGGCTGATTTGCATACCTTAACCAATATGTAGAAAACAAAACTTCTTACCAGAGATGTTAGGGCTGATTTTATATACAACTGTGTCACTAAAATTTTATAAAAACGTTCAAGGGCTTGGGCGAAAAAAACATATAAAATATTAGCATTGCAATATAAAATAAATTATAGTAAATAAAAGAAGAAAAGAAAAAACAAACTAATAAAATAAAAAAGTATAAAAACAAAAAAAGAATAATTGTTTTATTTTTTTAAATCACACCTGATTGCTACTTTTATTTGCACTTAAGGATGGGGAGGGGATCTCACGCCAGACTCTTCAGCAGTTTGTGCCAAATATAACAATAAGGGGATTAAAATCCAGATTTGTTGGATGTTCAGGCCAAAATCAACAAAAAGAGGATTAAACTCCAGATTTATTGGCCAGTCGCGCCAAAAATAACAAATGATGAAGAGCAATGAAGGCAAATTGGGAATTTTAGTGCTTATGTTCAAGTCAAATGGGTGGATATATTAGATTCTGGTGGTTGACTAGAAAATAACCCTTTGACAATCAACAGATCGGGCAATTATCTTCCTAATGATCAAGCTAATAACCTAATTAAATCCTATTGCAATAACATGGCTTGGGCCAATTATTGCAATGTCAATTTAACTATTAAAAGCTTGAGCCAAATACATTCATACATTCAGGCCAATCTTCTCTGCAACCACACAGCTCAGGTCAATTAACTTAGCAGCAATTCAATTCAATCTTTCTATCAAAAACTTGGGCCAAATATTCTTGAAGAGATAGGCCAATTTATTCTATGAAAAACTTGGCAATTAGTATCAATTACTCAGGATCAATATTAAATAATCATCATGAGAAATTGTTTGGGATCGACCTGAAGACAACATCTACAAATCACAAGAATAGATAGATGAAAAAAATGTAATCCTTTTTTCAACTTAGGGCCAAATACACTTACACAGTTGACATCTTGATTAGGGAGTCATTTTCGTCAGCTGTATGACAAAACATGATTGAGCTGAATAAAAAATAATATTCCACCTTAGGGCAAATTTTGTATGTCAATATGCGTAATTGGCACAATAGCACTTGCTTATGGACTTCCCAAATGGGAGTACCTATTGCTATCAAGAGGGCCAGTTGACATCCTGATTAGGGAGTCATTTTCATCAGCTGTATGATGAAAAATATTCTTGAGCTGGTCCTAAAACAATTTTCATATGTCACTATGTGTAACTTAGCACAATAGCACTTGCACATGGACCACCCATGTGGGAGTACCTAGTGCTATCAAGAGAGGCCAGTTGATATCCCGATTAAGGGTACATCATTTATTTAAATTGATTTAAGAATCTTCCAGAATTTGTATTTTGTCAGAAGTATGATGAAACTCATTTTGAGATGATCCTAGGACAATTTTCACATTTTTATTGCGATTTTTGTCCCTGAAATCCCCCAAATATGAGAGTATTTTGCCACCAATAAACCTAGCAATATGTCTCAGTCATATCAATTCAAGGGCCAAACTGAGCTGGAAAATAATCTGTCAAGATTGCATGCTTGAATGTGCCCAGGAGATGCCCTAGAGTTATAAATACTAACGCCAGGCCTATGAATATTTATCAAATAATCTATTATAATAAAAATCTATTTTAATTAATCCTCTATACAATTTTTACCTTAAGCCACTATTGGAGAGTGTCAGCAAGCTGGGATCTTGGGATCTACTGATTATAACTTTGCATGCCTCAGTTGAAGCTCACAATTACAGAGGAAAACTCAAGCATAAAAAAGGCCAGTAGAGCTGGGGCTATTTTTATACGCCTAGTGAGTTTCCAAATGGTCCAAATACCATAAGCCACTAGAAATTGGGGATCATTCATATGAACTTCTTCCCAATTATGTGTGCAGGAATTAATTAATCAAGCGAGCAATCCTCAGAATTTCACAGCAAATGACATGGTTGTGGGTTGGTTCAACCATGGCAATTATTATGATAGGAAGTAATTTGGTATCTTTTTCATATTGATCGTCATCCAAACTCCCTCTGCCAAGAAAAGTTGAAGATGGAACAAGCTCTTAGTAGTTGAATATTAGATAAAAAATTAGCTAGATTATATAATATAATAAATGATTTATTGATCTTATTTCCTTTTAATTTATTTTACTTTGCTTTATTTTATCCAGGTGGAAGCTGGGGACAGAATCACATTAACTATTCGTGGAAAATAGTAAATAAAATCCATGGGAAGGAAAAATAATTAGGGTAAACTTCCATGTGCAGCGTTCTTCTAGGCCAGGAACTCCAGGATCATCTTGGTATTTTCTAACTTAGTTCAAGGCATTGGTGCTCAATGCCAACACGGTTATAAGTGACACACACTTAAAGTATATATCTACTAGGATTATACTTGGGAGGAAGTAGTCATTGAGTGCCTACACTACTAATTCACCCTTCCTTAAATTAAATATTTTCTTTCTAAATTTTTACTTCTCTAACTATTTAATCATATTTTTTTGCTTTTTATACTTATATTTTGCTATATCATTTTTTTGTATTTTCTCTTTTTATAACCAGTAAATTGGAAAATTGATATGGATTTTTAAACTATAAGACTATCATCTATGTCTTTGATTGTGTAGGCGTTATAGGCTTTAGTATACCCACATTAACCAGCTTTTTGTTTATAATATCTGCTTGCCCACTGGGGGACGAGGCCCTCTAGTAGATGTGGGAGTTATAATTTTGGATGATAACTATTTTTCAGCAAAATATCCACTAAATTATTAATTAATTCAGCAGTTCATGATCCACCCAGGTTACTAATGTTTTGTCAAGGATGATACCTGACAAAAAGCATTTTTTGATTATCAATTTCATTACTGATATGTTTATTATCTTGTAAGTGTTGAACAGAGTTTGTCATCAATTGACTATAAATTATTAGTTGCTAGGCGGCTGACGGCGCCTTTGATAGCAATTTGCAAGGTAATCTTATAGCTAACGTGACCTGCTTTATTATGGGTAAAAGGGCCCATTAGCTAAGCAGGGTAATAACTCAATAAGGGTATTATGGTGGGGTTTAAAAAAGGGTTTATACACGATCTTTGGTTTATCCCAGAAGGATGGAAATTTTTAGTTGGAGACGTAATCTGATCAGAAATATAAGAGATCATTTTTAAGTGTAACTTTTGAGATAAACTCATCAGCAACGGGTGCCATTTCCAATTGGGCTACCAACATAAGAGTTAGGCGCCAAGTTCCCCAATAATGGCATTGTATTTTATTTTAATAAACAAATCAAGTCCTAGATTTAAATAAACAAAATAAGTTATGGTTATTTAGACTGCCATACATTTACTGTATTGTAATCTTGGGACTAGAGTCGAATGATAAGATATTCTTTAATCTCTACTTATTTCTTTCAAGTTCTCCAATGCTCCTGCGTCAAGAGAGAAGAGAACTTTTTAACCTAATTAGTAGGTTATGTCTTATCAGAAGGAATAGTCAAAAGGAGAATTTCCCTTGCTTTTCAGAAGTAACTTCAAGGATTAGAAGTACAAGCACCAGTCTAACTTTGGAGACAATACTCAATTTGGCTGCGAAAACTCAACAAGGCGATAGTCTTCATACTATTGCCAGCCTATTATGCTATATCATTAATCTATCACAACGCACAGCAGAGCTTGTGCAGTAGACTTAAGAGCTGAAGCGGGCAACAAAGCTTAAAAGTCTACATTTGGTGCTACTATAGGGGGTTGTTGTGTTTTCAAGCCAAATTTATTGAAAAATATATCTGCAATGCCGTATAAGAATAAACTTAGGAAGCTTTGGACAGAACTAGAAGCTGTAAATAAAGGTACGCTGAACTTAACTTTATTGTCCAATCTTGCTACATTGAATGAGTGAGTGATAAAAGCTGGTGATGAAATTGAACAAGTCAGAAATCTCAATAGTGATCTTTAATGGAAGATCACCTCAGTAAAGCGAAAGGAGACTGAACTAATCAAGGAAATACTATTCCAGAAAAATGAATAAGAAGATAGATAATTCTTTCTCCAGTTTTATTAAGACTTAGCATGGATGCTAAAGCGCATAGAAGAACTCACAAATCAAAAATATAATTGCACCCATATGGAGGTATATGAAGCTAATAATGAGACACACAGAAATTCAGTTAGGAAAAAAATACCCAAGAAATATCCCCGGCTCTTTCGCTGAAATCTTTAACTTCCCAAAAATACAAATTAATAGTCAGTTTTCTGGAAAGGAATCTCCTTCCAGCGGGGTGACAGAAGAATTTTACAATATGCCAAAGTTACCCGCACTTCACTGAGATAACGCTCTGGCGTTTTTCCTCCGTTTTTAAATGCCAATGTTTGGATATGGAGACTGATAGAAATTAGTAAAAGTATCTAGATGCTTGGAAACCAATTGTCAAAATCTGGTGTTTCCCAATCTCTATGGTGACAATTGGACATGCATCGACGCCAAGGAACAAATATGAATGAGTTTGGATCTCCACTTGGATGGCAAAATATAAAATAAGGGTTAATGGTATCTCATTTTAAGAAGTACAAAACATTAGCAGCTTTTGCCGATCAATTTTGCCATTAAATTGCAGCGTTTGGCTGCTGTGAAAAGGTTATCAGATTATAATGCGCTCATAACAATGCAATCAGCGCCTTGGTCATGCAGAGATTTAAACTGCACTATGTCATCAGCGCTTATAAAACAAACTTCCACATTTCAGATAGTGGATATCTCAAGTTTCTAGGAGAAACCTTCAAAGCATTTAATCACACCTTTAATGCCATTCCTCCTAGAAATCAGAAAACAATGAATTTTTTGAGCCTAATAAAGAGCATATTGATTGAGCTGTAATGGGCAATAAGCCTGAAGGACAGAAACAAGCAGATTAGTTACAATCTACTAACACCAATGTGAATTTATGGGCATGTAGTCACTTAGTGTTAGTATAAGAAGCCTAAAGAACAAGTTTTTTGTTTCAGGCTAAAGAAAAGAAAATTAGTCAAGCTTTAGGAAGATGACCAGCAGTCTAAATGTGGAACTATATAGCGCTGCAATTAAACCTGTTCCCCTTGGTATACATTAAGATGATCTGGATACCTTGAATTTATGCGGGAATAAATTCAACTGATTCACTTTATCATATGGTTAGTTTGAATGTAAGTGAAAAACTAAAGCAAAAGCAATAGGATTCCCCAAAATCATGAAAGAGTTTGCTTAGCCATATGCCCATTAGCGGGTAGAAAAGTCAGATCTGTTAAAAGCTTATAAAAATTGCTCAAGACGAGACTTATGAAGTGAGCGTTTTTCTCCCTATTAATGCTATCAAGAGATATTTCTTTTTTTCATTCATGCAATTAAATTTATACTTTAAATTTGGCTAATATTGCTATGCTTCACTCGGTAAAAACTTTATTGCAATACTATGAGTATACATATGTGAACATTACAGTCAAAGAGCAAGAGAATAGGAGATAATTGATAATGGAGCGCCCATTAATATCATTTTGACCAAATTGGTGAAACAAAAGACTATTTCGCCATATTAGAGCACAAGAAAGAATATGGAACTGCTGGACCAGATATCACAATATCTTGTGGAGCATATAGTGCACTACCATTCCAGTACAGATCTCTGGTGGTACAGCTCTCACCATAGTGCAACAAAACAAAATTACGACATTTCCCATTTGAATGAAATTCCTGAGAAAGTATGGTGTCAAATGTGATTTTGAGGAGAATACCTTAGCAGTTTTTGGGGCAAACCCTGCTCTTGGTCTATCAGCAGAGATGAGAGACTCCACCAAAAATGAAAATATAAATTACATATACAATGATGGCATCATCAAATTCAATATAGGTTGGTTGCACAAAAAAGTAAAGAAATGCCAAAAGAAATTATTGAAATTGTGGGTTGCCATTGCTGATGAATTTGATGGTAAATTCCGCTTGGAATGCAAATCATAATTAACATAGGGTTGAACTAAGAATCCTATAAAAATTATATGAAGAAGCTGTCAGCCCATAGAATAATCCAAGACTGGTGTCATGGGTAGTGCTGGGGGTTATAACGCCATATAATGGCGAAATATGAGTGCTACTGACCAATCTGGGTAAAAACTGATGAAGAAGAAAAAAAAAGTTTTTATGTTTGTGCATAAGAACCCAATGGCAGAAATAAGAAAGCTTCATGACTCTGGAATATCATCAGAAATGGTGCTACTGGGGGTTGCTGCAATAAGAGTTAATGTACTGATTAATATGAGCAATTAAATGAGTTATCAGAATGGCAGCAAGAAAAAAGTGATATAATTATTTGAGAAATATTGGATGATATTTGCCCATGACGACCATGACTTTGTATGAGCTATTAGTGAAATCCATAAGGTCAACACTGGGAAATATCCACTAATAAGTCTGAGGCTTGTCCACCGACCATAGCTGCTGAAACAGTAGTCAGCGAAGTAATTAGCTGTTGATTGAGCATGGGTCCTCATTTCAAGTCAAGTCCATAGGCAAGTCTGATGCTAATTTTTAAGGAAAAGGCATATTAAGACTGAATGGTGATCAATTACAGTTGTTTAAAAATCTCTAAAAAGGATTTGTATCCGCTGCTGAGGATTGATGATATTCTTGATCACCTAGGGGAAGCTAAGTATTTTTGGTGATTAATTTGATCACAGGATATTGGCAGATAGACTTAAAAAAAGATCATAATAAATGTGTAATATTAACTGCACAAGGATTATAAAAGATGGTGAGAATGTTCCAGGGATTGTGTAATGGGTTAAGAACTTTCCAAAGGTCAATGTATTCCAATTTTCAGTAACTTATAGTTGCCTTGCATTAAGGTATATTTAGATGATATCAAATTTTTTATCAGGCTATCTACCAATCACCTGGTGCACTTAGAGGAAGTGTTCAAATGGATAGTGATGTCTAATATGAAAATTTAGCCTAGATAATGCCATTTCTTTAATAAAGACTTAGTTTTTGGGAATTTGTGATAAATTTCAGCAGATTGAAACTTCAAACGCAGATTATAATGGCCACTGAAAGAATGTCAATTCCAAAGAGCGTTTGAGACATACACATTTTTCTTGTGATGGTCAGCTACTAATGATGATTTATCAAGGTTTTTTCTGGAATAGCCAAGCCATTATTACAGCAGCTAAAGGATCCAAAAAAGGATTTGTGTTGAATAAAAGGCCCAATAATCATTTTATGAGTTAAAAGGATATCGGATGACTAGTCCTGTCCTGGGATACCAAAATTTTAATCATTCATCTATTATACAAACTGATGCCAAGTTAATGGTGATTGGAGCCATTTTAAGTTAGGTAGATGACAACGGGGAAGAGCATCCAGTGGCTTATGAGAGTAGGTCATTAATACAAGTGGATATTGAATTGTACCATGAAGAGTGCAAATGCCTTGTGGTAATTTATGCCCATAAAAATATTTTAAGTATATATACACGGGAAATATTTCAAGGTTTTGATTAACCACTTTTCTTTACATTGGTTACATAATCTTAAGGAACCAGAGGGGCGATTGGTCTTATTGGCTTTGAAACTGGAGACTATGGATTCAAAATTACACACTGAGAAGGAGTATCACATTAGAATTCTGAAGGATTATTAAGATATTCGCTGGGCAAATTGTATCATCAAGTTGATGAATTATTGCAGAGAATTATTGAAAGGGTTATTAAGGATGAGCCCCAATTGAATAAAGCACAATGAAGAAAGTTATGGAAAAGACTTAAGTTAAAAGTGGACAGCTATAAAAATTGATTAAGGAAAATGGTATTTATTCCCTAAAATTTTGGAACAAGCAATTATCACTTAAGCTAAGCACAAAGTCATTGGGTACAACGGCCTAAGAACCTTGATGGACCATCTACACCAGTACTACCTGGAGTTAATTAATTAAAAAGTCACAGGTTATCTGGCCAGTTGCATGGAATGCCAACTCCAAAAGGCACTTGAAAATGTGACGAGATATCAGTTAGTACGCCCTGAGTTTGCTTGGCGAATGGTTTCAGTAGACGTTATGGACCCTTAAGTGTTAGTACTGGTGGAGTAAAGTAATCATAGTTATAAATAGTCCATCTGGCTAGATGGCTTGGTACAAAGCCTTGAGCTGAGTAGATGCTACAAGCACGGCGAGATCCATACTGGACCAAGTGGTGTAACTGCATGGATGTCTGAAAGTATTATTAAGTGACAACAGAACAAGCTTTACATCCTATGTTACCCAAGATTGAGCAAAATATTGGGAATCTGAGGATTAGTGTCTAACCCTTAACACCCAGAAACAAATAGAATGGTAGAATGAGTCAATGAAATTCTTTTCACGATGCTATAAAATTTGGTAGCAGGGTAGCTTCTGCTTATAATCTTATCTAAGTCAGTTATCTTCACATATAATAACAGTTATCATATGATGACATGGAAAACGCCGTTTAAACTTTTTTGTGGATGTAAAGCCTTACTATAGACGATTGTAGGTTCATCCATGGAGCCTTCTTTGGGGATGAGTGAAGAGGAATACTTAAACTAACTGGCAATATAATGATTAAATTGCAATCACAGACATTCAATATGACTTTGAGAAAATAGAGAAAAGATGAAAGACAATAAGAACTAACTAGCGTTAAAAGAGCACATGTGTGATATAGGGTGGCCTATTACAATGTAATGTATTTGGAAGAAGTAACAAGTTGGACGCTGCATGGTCAGAACCATTTGATATTATCTCCAAGTTAACAACAGATGCCTATACAATAAAGCACGACACAGATGTTTGTATAGTGAATATGGTCCATAAAAATTACTTAAAGTATGATATCTAAGAAAAAATAATTACATGTTCCTGTGAAAACTCTTAACTTACTAACAGTAGGTTAATTTCTAGTGTCCTGATTAAGTCTTAATAAAAAGAACACTGAACCATAATGAGTAATTATCTAAAAAATACAAACCTCTGAACCAGGATATTTAAAAAAAAGAAGAAACGCTGAATCAAATGATAAAAATGTAGGTATCATTGCAAAAAAGGAAAAATATTATATATTTTGTAAGACAAAACATAGAAAAAAAATAAAAGCTAAAAATATAACGAAATATAATAAAAATATCATATTTTGATAGAAAACATCTGGCAGTGCTCCCATCTATCATTGGCGGAATCATCCTGGGTTGAAACTGGATCTGCCAAAAGAGGCCCAAGGAGAAAGGAGAGTGTGAAGATCCGCTCTAATCAAGGATGGTGAGCCCAACCTGAGGGAGTAAAGGGAACAAGATATTTATAAAGCTAACCAATAATATCTTTTTAAATTACTTGGTGCCTATTGAATTTGGAGTCTGCTTCAGAGGGCTGGTTCTTCTTTGAGGGTGGGATGTGGTTTTGAGCGTCTATTGTGAGAGGACATTAGACAGGATGGTAATTTTTAATTTATGATATACCCTTTTGGTAACACTTCAATTGTATACCCAGTCATTTCACTT